>CAUYPK010125278.1:0-39616 GCA_963574355.1 Loris lydekkerianus | reverse complement strand
CCTCCGCCTCCCAAGTAGCTGGGACTACAGGCGCCCACCACAACGCCTGGCTATTTTTTGGTTGCAGCCGTCATTGTTGTTTGACAGGCCCAGGCTGGATTTGAACTTGCCAGCTCAGGTGTATGTGGCTGACGCCTTAGCCGCTTGAGCCACAGGTACCAAGCCGGTAATAAATAATTTTAAGAACTTTTTTAAGTACTTCCTTGGTTCTGATTTATACATTTTTTATGACTTTAATCTGGAATTTGTTTCTTTCTTTTTTTTTTTTTTTTTTCTTCGCAGTTTTTGGCCGGGGCCAGTTTTGAACCCACCACCTCCAGTATATGGGGCCTGTGCCCTACTTCTTGAGCCACAGGTGCCACCCTGGAATATTTTTTGAAGAATGATTCAAGGTGAAGAGTCTAACTTTAGTTATACTCAGTGAATTAGCCAGTTGTCTCCCAACAATTTATCTAATAGTCTGTTCTCTCTCTGCTGACTTGAAATGCCATCTGACTCCCAAACAAGCATGGCCCTGTAGTTTGATCCTTTCTTTCTTTTAGCAAATACTTAATAGACACATACTGCATGTCAGACCCTGTTTTGGGGGGCCTGGGGCATCTTGGCACACAGAATAAAAAGATTTGTGCTAGGTGTAAGTGTCTCACATCTGTGATCCCAATTGTGAGGCTGAGGTGTGAGGATTGCTTGAGGCCAGGAGTTCAAGACCAGCCTGGACAACACAGCAAGACCTTGTTTCATTAAACTTAAAAACAAAAGAAAAAAACAGCAATTCTTGTGGCACTCAATGCTAACAGGAAGATCTATTTATGCCCTTGCCAACATCAGAATTTTAACTACTACAGTTTGATATGTTTTCTTATTAGGGCAAGAACTCTTCTCTTATTCTTTTAAAAAATTGTCTCAGAGCAAGGTGTGTTGGGTGGCCATAGTCCCAGCTTCTTTGGAGACTGAGGCAGTAAGATCAGTTGAGCCCAGAAATTCAAGACTTCAATCAGCTGTGATCGCACCTGTGAATAGCCACTATACTCTAGCTTGGACAGTATAGTAAGATCCTGTCTCTTAAAAAAAAAAGAGATTGTCTTAGCTCTTCTTGGAGAGTTATCCTTGCACGTGAATTTTAGAATCAATTCATTAAGAACCATGAAAACTCCTTGTGGACATTGGAGTTGCCTTCAGCTCAGAGATTAACTTGGGCAAACTTGCCCGCTTTATACCATGATGAGACGCAATCTGCCAGGTGCTGTTTACTGATTCAGTCCTTCAGCCATACTAGCCACACTCCAAGGGCTCTGGCCACATGTGATTGGTGGCAGCCACTTCAGGTGGAGAGATAGTCTCCTCACATTATCCCATGGGGTGGGCACTGTTAGTAACCTCACATATGGATGGATGAACTATGGCTCCAGGGGGATGACTCGCCCAAGGATACACAGCTGGTAGGTGACTAAGTCACACCCAGGCGCCCGGCTTCTGGACACATCCTCTTAAAATCCATACTGTGGGAACTACTTCCAGCGGTGTAACCCTGGGCTCCCCACCTCCTCACCAGTGACAGTCCTGTGGGAGGGCGTGCAGCCCTGCAGCAGTGGTCCTGGCACTGCCGTCCACAGGGAACTGGGTCAGCACCAGCAGGCCTCACTGCCTGGCTCCTTGCCCACAGAAGGTGCTGGACCCCCCAGGTGTCCCCTGTTCCTGCTCCCCCTTACGCTCCAGCATGGGTGCAGGTGGACCTTGTCACAGGTGGGCTGAGCCAGGCCTCTCCCACCTGTGGAAGCGTGTCTTCACCAAGCTGCCCTGTGGTGACCCTCAAAGAGTGAGCACCTCATCTCTGAAGCCTCAGGGATCAGTTGTGGGTGACAGTGTGGTCAGGAGCAAGGGGGCTCTTGCTTGGGCAGGGGCTGTTCATCAGGTCCCTGAGTGTGGCGTACTGGCACAAGAGAGGAACCTCTCACTACCCAACACAGAAAATTGAGAAGTGAAGCCAGAAAGATGGGGAGGGCAAAGAAAGACAGGAGATAGGATGGCGTTGGGAGGGCGACGCAGCTGATGACTGCAGCCTGCCCCTGAACCATGGAAATAGCTTTAGTTATACAGTATCTTAACAAGATACAGAGGTAGAGATCAACCTTAAAGAGGAAAAACTGCTGGCCGATAACGAGGAAAGTATGCTTGGACTCTGGGACTTTCGACAGGTGGAAACAATGTTGTTAGAGGAGGAGTATGGTTGGGGGTGGCTCCCTGAGCATTTCCCAGGCTGTGGGGACCCTGCCGCCCACAGCCGGCTCCCCGCCCCTGAGGTCCCTTCCAGCCTGGTCTTCACTTAGAGGCAGCCCGCTCTGTGAGGCACCCAGCCCCTGGGTGCTGCCAGCCCCTAGGTGCTGTCTTGCCTGCTCTAGCTACTGCAGAAAGGAGATAGAACACAGCTGGGAGTCTGGAGGGCCCCCTTCCCTGCAGGGACGCAGGGCTCAGGAGCTAGGGCTAGTGCAGCCTCTCTCAGAAGGGCTGGGCTCCTGATCGGCCAGCCTCACCTCCACATCCTGTGTCTAACTGTCTAGCATGTCCGTTGTCATTCACAGCGACAGCAGTGCCAGGCCTGGGCTAGGACTCCCACCCATTATCCAACTGAAATGCACAATAGCCCTCTGGAGTGTGAGCGTAGGCAGCCACGGCTCAGGGTGGGACACATGTGCAAGGCCACAGGGCCAGAGGCTGGCCTTGAGAGCCTGTGGCCCCAAACACAAGGGGACAGTTTGAAAGATGGGCTGGTGCTTGTGACTCAGTGGGTAGGGTGCCGGCCCCCTGTACCAAGAGTGGCGGGTTCAAACTCAGCCCCGGCCAAACTGTAAAAAAAAAAAAAAAAAAAATAGCTGAGCGTTGTAGCGAGCCCCTGTAGTCCCAGGTACTTGGGACGCTGAGGCAGGAAAAATCACCTAGGCCCAGGGGTTGGAGGTTGCTGTGAGCTGTGCTGTGCCTGTAGTCCCAGCTGAGGCCGGAGGATCACTTGAGCTCAGGAGTTCAAGGCTAGCCTGGGGGACATAGTGAGACCCTATTTCTAAAAAAAAATTTTGAGAAGACGAGATGGTACTGTACGGAGGGTAAAAAGAAAAAGAGAAGAAAAATGAAAGATGGGTTCTTCTCAAAAAAAGAAAAGAAAAATGAAAGATGGATTCTCTTAGGAGCACTTTGAACTCAGTCTTTGGAGGCTGGGTGGGATCCCTTTCTCCTTGACACGGTCTGGGGCCCAAGGGTCTATAGCTCTGTCCTGGATCTGAGATGGCTGTTGCTGATCTCAGAAAGGAAGGTAGCATCAGGGAAAGGCCCCCTAGGCCGTGCCAGCCACAGTTTGGAAGGTGATTCTCCCACCTTCTCTCTGGGATAAGTGCCAAGGAAGACCCTGGCAGCTGCTTTCAGGTTGAGTTGGCACTATCAGAAAGAACTGTGTGAAAATCAGAGCTGGATAAAGTAGGCGGTGTTGGGGTGCTGAGCTTGCCGGCCCTGGAGCAGTGGGAGCAGGTGGAAGGTGGGCTCCCCGCTGCAGGGAGGGCACTTCCAGATATACAGGGACTCTCTGAACGGCATACTTGGGGGGTCCATCCTTGCATCTGAGAGCAGTTGCCAGGTGAACGCAGATCTCTGAGCATGGAGATCCTCAGGCGTCTAGGTGTACAGACCCCCTTTGTTGGTCTCCATGGTCTCCGCACCCTCCAAGGCCTTCTCTGTCGCAAGTGGTGGGAACCCAATCAAACTGATTTAAGCCAAGAGGCTTCACTTGCTCACAGACTTGAACCGTGCACGGGTGTTTCTTGGCCCCATCTTCCCTGTGTTGGGCCCTGTCCCTTGCCAGGTCCTCCCTGGCAGCAGTCCCTTGGCCTGTAGTCCAACCTCGTGGTCCCCAGCATGAAAACAGGCACTCCTCCTGGCTCTCAAGGCCACTTTCTGAGCCACTTCCTGTGGTCAACAGGAGGCAGGGCTCTGACCAGCCTGGAGCTGCAAGTGAGGTCAGCCCACTGGGTCATGGGGACGGAGCTCCGGGGAGGGGTGGGAATCTGGAGGCTGCACTGTGTGCTGAGCAGCCTAAACAATTTAAACGGGGTATGGTGGTGGTGCCTGTAGTCCCAGCTGAGGCCGGAGGATCACTTGAGCTCAGGAGTTCAAGGCTAGCCTGGGGGACATAGTGAGACCCTATTTCTAAAAAAAAATGTTGAGAAGACGAGAGAGCCCTTTTCTTGGTCCTGCTGGGACAAGCTCAGCGTAAGCGCTCAGCACTTCCTTTCAGCACATACGAGTTTCTCAAGTGCCACTCACAGCCTGTAACTGCCTTGGCTCAGTCCTGCACAAAACTCACTATGGCCGCTGCCTGCTCAGCTTGCAGCCCAGTGGTGATAAGATGCACACGAAGGGAGTGACTGGCATGGTCTGTGCTCACCTGTCACACTTGAGTCTGAATCAGCATCAATGTCAAGAAAAGCTGGCTCAGCCAGCCTTAGAGGAGGCAGCTAATGCAGACCTGGGAGCGAACAGAGTGGGTGGAGCTGGGGCTCTCCGACTACCCACTGCCTACCCCAGCGCCGGGACATAGGGGCAGGTCAGGGGTATATGGTGAACCTTATCGTGCTGTGTCCTCACAGGGTGAAGAACAGCTAAAGCAAGAATAGCAGGGGCTGTGCAGGAGAAACTGCAGGGGTGGGAGACTCAACAGTCAGGACAGAATGGGTTTGCAGCCGCAGGGAGGGTGGAGGGAATTGTCAGAAAGAATAAATTAAACATCCTCTCTATTGCGGGGGCAACGCGGAGCTAAGCTACTGGACCTTTCTGTTCTCCCATTTCGTTATCTGTCAAGTAAGGCTTCGCGTTGGTCCTTCTCTCCACCAGGGACCCTTTTCCTGCTTCCAGGGTCACCGCCACCGCATCAGGGAAGTGCCCCTTCCGCTGAGCTTGGTGCCATCTCAGGCCGCTGTGACACACCCTGGGCTGGTTACTCCTGGCTGTGGCCTTTCTTTCCCACTGTAGCCTACGATCTTTTTCAAGGGCTTAACTCAGGGTCCTCAAACTACGGCCCATGGGCCACATGAGGCAGTGTGGTTGTATTTGTTCCCGTTTTGTTTTTTTACTTCAAAATAAGATATGTGCAGTGTGCATAGGAATTTGTTCATAGTTGTTTTTTTTTTTTTTTAACTATAGTCCGGCCCTCCAACAGTCTGAGGGACAGTGAACTGGCCCCCTGATTAAAAAGTTTGAGGACCCCTGGGAGGCACAATGCTTTATGCATATCAAGTCATATATCTTTCCAATAACTCCAAAAAGATAATGCTCTTGTTATCTCCAGCATACAAAGGCACAGAGAGGTTTACTTGCCCTAGGTCACCAGCCTGGGATTTAAGCCCCATGTCCATGCCATCTGCCTTTGTGCTGTGCTGTATCTCCGTGTCCTCGGACGTTATCTCCCTCTTTCTATCCCTCTCCAGCTAGAAAGCAGGTCTTTCAAGGATAGGGAGTGGCTTTGGACCATGATTGTATTAGCACAGTGCCTAGCCCAGAGTGCTCAAATGTGAAGAGCATGAAGACAGTAGGTGGCCAGAGAGGCTCACACCCCTACTCACAGTTCAATGGGCTGTTGGCACCTCTGGCTTGCGTGACATGTGGCAGACCCTGTGGCGTGCATGTGCCTAAGGCCAGCAAGGTCCCTATGTCAGAGGATTCACTGTCAGGGAGGCCATTTAAGGCCACTCTGAGGCCCCCATCCTGAGCCTTATACCTGCCTTCCCCAGCCTCCACCCCAGACCTCCTGCTAACACATCCTTTCTCACAATTGCTTGGCCAACTCATGGACCCACGCAGGCCCAGGAAGCTCAGATGTCTCTTCCCTGTGGTGTCACCCTCAATACCTGCCAGGTGGAATCACTTCTCCCCACGTTAAGTTCAGGCTGAAAGCTAGAGGCATCCTGGATTCATTACTCCACGTCTCTCCCCTCTTTCCCCCAACTCCACCCCACAGCATCTGCACTCTGATACTGTGTCCTAGCTCCGTGCCCAGCTGGGGCCCTAGCCCTCGTGCTTCTGAGATTCTCACACGTGGAGATGCAGTTCTCTCACTGCCTGTTCCAAATACACCAGGGCTTCTCATCCCACTTAGGAGGAAGCCAGACTCCTCCTGTGGTGTACACCACAGTGTGGTCTTGGCCTGTCCCCCCATCCCCTCCCCCAGAGTCCCTGCACTCAGCCGCCCTGGAACAGCCTGTCGGATCCTCAAGCCTGCAAAATCCACCCCCACCCACCAGGGCCTTTGCCCCCCCTGCTGCCTCTGCTAGAAAGCTGCGTATCAGTTGAGTCTGTGTCCACTGTTCCTTGCAGGCTGCAGGAGCCCCTCCCCACCCTCCCCATCGTGCAGACCACACCTAGGACCTGGAATGCGCTGGATGTTCACAGCCAGCTCTGTTCACTGCCACATCCAGAGTGGCTCCTGGCACTGCTGACATGTGGGACTCCCTCCCTGAAGAGCCTTCATTCCCGCTTCCAAAACACCTTCCCTGCCTCCCACTGCGCTTTGAGCTCCCCAGGGCTGAAGAGCCTTATCCTGGAAGTCCCTGGACATGTGCAAGCAGAGGAGGGAGGGGGGACAAGAGAGAGGAGGCAGGACCCAGGCAGCAGGTCGGCAGCCTTGAGGCCTAGTCAGCCTGGGTTAGGGACAGTGCCTGCCATGTGGGAGCCTCTGGGCCTCACAGCCCGTGGTCATTGTTTCATAGGAGGACAGGCCCAGGGGCTAGAAGGTCTGATTTTTCCACATAATCTTGAAATCTAGATTTTACATGACTCTCCCAATTTTTAAATCTTGGCAACTAACTAGAATTATTTTTGTTAACTGTGTGGGCCAAAGAAAGCCCATCTATAGGTGAGGCTTGGTGACCCTCTCCTAAAAGCTGAGGGGAGAGGTAGACGTGGGTTGGGGCTTATGGAATAGGACCAGGGGAGTGTGACCTGCCCTGGTCACCCCAGCTAGAGAGTAGTGTAGGAACAGTTCTTGGTGGGATACCTCTAAGTCGGAGAGAGAAGGGAGGTTCATGGCTTCCATCCTGGGGCCCGGCCTGAGCAAGGGAGCAGGACCACTCTGTTACCACTTCTCTGCCAGGGCCAAGCTGGCCGGGTGCTGCTCCCTGCCATGCTCCTGGGGATAAGCTTAGGCTTGTGTGGCCATCCTGGAGTAAAAATAGCAAGGTCACCTTGCAGCCAGAGATTTGCTTTTGCTCACATGTGGAAATACGGTCTCTGCGGGGTCCTGCTGTCAGCCAGGAGCTGCACAGCTCCTTGGGGCAGGTGCCTTTCTGTTCTCTGGCCTACTCTGTTCTCCCACCCACAGAACAGAACACTGACCTCTGCCCAGTTAGAGGGGGATCTGGCTGACCCCACCCCCACACAGGAGCTGGGTGTGCCAGGGACAATGGGTCCCAAGCCATGCTGGGCCCTTCCTGGACTTTAGAGAAGCACAGTATCCCTCACGGGGGCCCAACTGCTTGCTGGCCCTCAGTGACTGAGGACTTGGGACAGAGGAGCAGAGAGCTAGCCTGGCCCCAAGGACCCTACACAGTTCCTGAGTGTCCCAGAAAGCTCTGCTGAGGAGGCCGCCTGTTCTCTTAGGAGTCACATGTGTGGCTGTCCTAGCCCTCTCATACTACCCTGGCTCTTCTGACCACTAGGATGTCCCTGCCATGTCAGCAAGTGTGAGACCCACCACAAAACAGGCAGGCCTTGCCACAGCGTGGCGCTCCAACCACTCTGGGACCCTGTGGCTGAAGTGCCACACCACTGGAGGGCCTGCTCCCGGGGCTGGTGTAAGCAGCAAGGTCAGGGCGATGCCCCCACATGCCTCTCTACCTGGCCCTGCGGACAACTGGCCTGGAGCCAGCCCTGGTCAGCCCATGACGAGTGCTTTGTGCCCATCCTGCCCAGGCCTGGCTTTGTATACCCCACGGGCAGCAAGGGGCTTGAACTGGCAGAAAAACCTGTGCTTCTGGGGCTCAGTCTCTGGGGTACACACTCATGGCCAGCGCAGCCACCCTCCCCCAGCAAGGCCGGTACTGTGGCCCGGCTGGGAACCCTGCCCTCTGCGCCCCCATTTCTCGCCTGCAAATGAGGGCTTAGCCATTGAGCCCTCTGTGGTACTTACTAAGCACATTGTGTTACTTACTAAGCCCATTGTGGTGCTTACTAAGTACATTGTTGCAGGCGCCTTATTGTATTGACTCAGGACATTTTCACCATGGGGAGGTAAGGCTCCTGCCAGGCCGGGCAGCTGTCAGGCTTCAAGTCTGGGCTCCCGAGCACTGAGGGTAGCCAGAGTTGCTGACCTCCAGGGTGAGGTGCATTAGTGAGTATGTGTGGGGCTCCTGGACAGTGACAGCAGACACTTTGTCCAAGTCCAGGTGCTATGCTGGCTATTATTGTTGAGCAGGGGTCTGTCTGCCCAGAGAGCTGGGCCAGGCAGGGAACCCAGTTCCGTACACATGTGCAGGCATTTGGGGCCAATACCAGGCTGCCAGGGAGGGGCTGCAGGTAGCAGTACTCGGGGAAGCATGCCTGCGGCCCGCCTTGGCACAGGGCCCAGGTGGTTCTACAGGAAGGCTTTCACACCGGGTCCCCTCACATTTGGGACTTGCTGGATATCCCAGGTGTCTCCATGTGCTGGCCTGGGCTCCTGAGTTGCCACCCAAGTGGGAGATAGACCCCCAAATGGCCACGGAGATGGAGGACCAGGGCTGAGGGCTGGACCATGGTACTGGGGAGCAGAGAGGGAAGACATCAGCCACTCGTGGAGGCCCGGGGCTGGGCAGCCAGGGTGAGCATTCTTCTCACCAACCCAGGAAGCCGGAGAAGGGAGTCCAGTACCTGACGGAGCGCGGCTTCGTGCCCGACACGCCGGTGGGGGTGGCCCACTTCCTGCTGCAGCGCAAGGGCCTCAGCCGGCAGATGATCGGAGAGTTCCTGGGCAACCGGCAGAAGCAGTTCAACCGGGACGTGCTCGAGTGAGTTTGGGCTCGGGGCCTCGGGGCAGGGGACCCTGGTCTGCCGACTTTCTCACAGGGTCACGCGTGCTGCCAGGGTGTGTGCTGAATGCTCCTTTCTCTCTGCCTGGCTCCTTGAAATGTGGCCGCAGACTTGCACCCACACCCTCGCTGGCACACGTGGGCAGCTGCACCTGTACAGGCGTGTCTTACACACTGACCCCACTGCCCTCCCACCTGCCTGCCTCCAGCCCCTATTCACAATGTGGTTGATCCAACCCAGCACTGAGTGGTTACAGCCCCCTACTGACCACACATTCATGCAGCCTTCATAGCCGGGCTGGCAGGAGCAAGCAGCTGGAATTGTGGGACCCCTTGCTGTATCCCAGGAATGGGAGGGGAGCTAGCTCTGCTCTCCCAACTACCACACCCCACTCTGCTGCTGCCTTATTCTCCTGGTCGGGGGAATGAGGATGGGAGTCCAGCCCCCGCCTGCCAGCCCCACAGCCCCACCAGCCCAGAGAGCAGACCCTGCAGAAAGATGGGCTCCCAGCTCTGTAGGTATCCGCACAGTTCAGAGAATTCCTGCCCTATACACGCCTGCAGTCGCCCTGTCTCCCTTTTATACTGTACAGAGTAGAAAGGCAGCTGTGGACAGAGCCTAACGTTTACCCAGAGTTGCCTGTAGCATCTCTTCCCCATGGGGAGTGGGCACTGGCTGTCATTATTAAGGATGACGAAGCCAGAGCTAGCAGACGGGAGACCTGCTCAGAACAGGCTGCCTGCTGGGGCCCAGGGACTTGCCTAGGCCCTGTGTTTGAGGAGTGGCCCCCGCATGGGCACCCAGGGTCAGCACCTCGAGTTGGTTGTTATCATGTCACAGGGCCTGGCCACGTGTGTGCCTTCTCCTCTGCCATTTCAGGCAGCAGTGGGTACTGTGCCCTGCCTGTTTCTCAGTGAGGAGATGACAGCTCACAGGGGAAGGGGCTGGCCTGGGAGCAGACTCACACACGCATGTATATATGTGCTCACAGCCTCCACACACGTGCACATAAACGTGTTCAGACACACAAGGCAGAGTGAGCCGGGCTGCTGGGGCTGGCCAGTGTGTGGCAGGCACCCATCAGGATGCCTGTGTCCTTCCTTGGCCAGAGCTGAATAGGCTGGGCTGCTTTGTCCCTGCTCAGCACCTCTGTTTCCACTTCATCTGGAGAAACCTGTGGTCCAGCCCCGCCCCCTGCCCCTGCCCCTACAGCCATTCCTGCCTGCACAGCCCTTTCAGGCTGGGTTCCTGGTCCCTAGGAAATCCGGGCATTGTTTGAGCATTGTCCTCAGTTCAGAAAATAGCAGTGACCTCAGGAAACGGCGAGACTCCCCCAGCCCAGCACCATAGGCATGGCCAGGGCAGCTGCTTGATGCTGCCCCATTCCTTAAGCTACCTAGGGACGTGAGCTTTCAGCTGGGTGGGGGTCACCACAGCTTAGTGGGGCTTATCACAGATTCACTGCGAGATAAACCTGCTCTAGAGCCTGCTGGTGGGAAATGTCTCCACCCTTGGGGTTCCTGGTGCAGACCCCACCTTCTGTGTTCAGGGGTCACCATGGGACAGGCTGGTGCAGGGCCGTGAGGAAAACATGGCCCGTCAGGTCAGAAACTGTTCACCGTTGCCTCCCCAAGCTCATTCCATGTGTGAGGGAGGCCCCGCCCCTGCAAGGTGCCCCCGGAAAACCGCCACCCCTACACCCTGGACATTTGCAGAAAAGACTCCACAGCATGTTCTGGTGCATATGATGGCCGTGCTTAAAGGGCCCTGATCCAGTCAGCATGTGCTCTGCCCCCCCCCCCCGTGGGAACTATACACACAAACCTAAGCAGAATGTTTCCCTGCAGTTTCTGGAAGTCTAGGAGTCCTTTTGACAGATTCCACAATACTCTTGGCTGATTGGAGGGAGCCACACAGGACCTTCCCTGCCAGCCCATCCCTGTGGGTCTTATGCTCATCCATTGACGGCCTGTGGCACGGAGACTCGTGCTCAGTCACCAGGGAGGAGGCAGAGGGTGGATATGGCACTCCCCCATAGACCAAGACCACTCCCATGGGCCGTCTCTCTGTTCCAGCTGCGTGGTGGACGAGATGGACTTCTCTGCCATGGAGCTGGACGAGGCCCTCAGGAAGTTCCAGGCGCATATTCGAGTCCAGGGAGAGGCTCAGAAAGTGGAGCGGCTCATTGAGGCATTCAGGTTGGGGCCCATGCTGGGCAGGGCAGGGCAGGACGGGGTGCCTTGTCCCTGGGGACAAAACTGCAGGGCCTGAGGACAGACCAAGCGCTGCAGCCCCTTTAATCCCCTCTACCCAGTCTGTGAGCATTGTTTTGAGGGTGATTCTAGTGGCCCCACCTGTGTTCCAGGCATTGTGCTGGGTTCCTTACGGACATGTGCAGGTGGGGTGGAGGGGCAGTTCTTACTATTCTAATTTTGAAGGTGTGGAAACTGCAGTTGAAAGAGGGTGGCTAGGACTCCGTTCAGATCAGGCCCCTGAATGCTGTCTTCCTCCCAGGGCTCACTAGGTCTCTGTCCACGAGCTGTCTGTCATCCCTGTGTTTACACGGGATTAGCCAACCTCTCACAAGGGCTCAGAGCACAGCTGCACAGCTGGATGGTTCAGCAACTCTGCCACTCACCAGCTGTGTGGTGCGGGCCTCACTGTGAAGTGGGGATGACAATAGCATGTAGCGCCCTAGAGGGATGAAATGACCCACTTAGCCAGGCACCTGCACGGGGTCCTAGGTGGCGGGCAGCAGCTGTGTGGGGGTCTCAGTGCTTCGTGCTAGGCTGAGAGACCTGTCCCTTGGGCTCAGCACCTGATGGTGGGACTAGGAGGGTTAAGGACATAGAAGGGAGATAGCTCCAGGGTCCCGGGAGGGGGGGGGGATTCAGCCCCTGAGATGAGCCGCCAGGATGGAGGAGACCGAACTGCAGCCCCGCTGCATATGTAAGCCTCAGTCACGGCACTCCGCCTGGTCCCTCTGTGTGTTCTACCTCTTCTCACCTGCCCCTCCACAAGGTCACCAGTGGAGTGGGATTCTAGGGGCGCTGGCAGTGACTCAGTGTGGCAGGTGTATTAGTTGGGCCACTGGTTTAGCTGTTGTAGCAAAGGTCCCACAGCAGCCATGGCCAAGGCAAGGCAAGGCCCAGTGCCCTTCCCTCTGGCTGGTGTGGAGGAGGACTGGGCCCCTTGCACCTCCTGGCCCCAGAGAGCAAGCCCAGCAACCCACTGTGACACCCCCAGGTAGGTGACCGCAGCAAGTCTGCTCATGTCCACTGGCTGAACTTAGTTGCGTGGTCTCTCCAAGTTGCTGGGGAGCTGGGAAATGTAGTTGTCCCCTAGGCAGCCCTATGCACAGCTGAGATGACGGTAGGAGGGACTACAGCTGAAGTAAAGAAGGGCACATATGAGCCCTGGTCACCAGATACAGGAGAGGCGGCTTAGAGGCTCGTGCCAGACGCAGCTGCTTAGTGCCGGCCCAGCAGAGCAAGAAGCAGTGTCACTTGCCACAGGGTGCCTGACCCTCCTCCCTCCCGGCCCCAGCCAGCGCTACTGCATCTGCAACCCTGGGGTGGTGCGGCAGTTCCGGAACCCAGACACCATCTTCATCCTGGCCTTCGCCATCATCCTGCTCAACACGGACATGTACAGCCCCAACGTCAAGCCCGAGAGGAAGATGAAGCTGGAGGACTTTGTCAAGAACCTGCGAGGTGAGCTGTCCCCGGGGTGCTGGCCATGCTTCAGACTCACTCAAACACCTGCGCTGGCCAGGAACCCCCAGGTGTAGGGCAGAGAGGCGTGTGAGACAGCCTGTGCTGGAGAGCTGGGCCCTGGCACTGGGGTCGGCACAGGAGCAAGGGACTATGTCCCTCCCCATGGGAAGCACCAGCTGTCTCAGGAGGGTCAGGAAACCTTGCTCCTGCGGTAGGTGATGCTCGCCATTTTGTTTGCGTTTTTTGTGTCAATATACATATTTAAAAGGGGAACCTTTATTATCACTATGTAAGTGGAAAACTAATAGCATTTGCCACACACAGGAGATAATTATAAAAACAAATCCAGCGCAAAGGAAGCAGTGCTATTGAATCCTAGCCCACAGGCTGCCTCTGCTGGCACTGAGGCTGAACTGAGGCCTGTCTCCTGCCTTTGGGGAACAGGCTGTGTCCGGAGTTGACCACTAGTCAGCAAGAAGCGAGGCCTTCTACTGGGTGAGCAGTAGCTCAAGTGAGAAGAGCTCAAGAGGGCACAACCATCTCCCGCGGCTCTGTGGCATGTCCCTGTGTGCCCTAACATCCCTGGGAGGAACGGGAGAAGGGACTGTGTCCCTCCCCATGGGAAGCACCAGCTGTAGATGGGAAGGGAGTGGACTGAGGTCCGTTTGGAAGTGGTGTCATATTTTTAAAAAAGAAATAAAAGCTGGTCTGAATCAAGTGCAGCTTCGTAAGTTTGTTGAGCCATTTAAGTTTTCTGTTCTTATTTTTATAAAACTGTAGCTTTGCCAGGCACAGTGGCCACCTGGGAGGCTGAGGTGGATGGATTGCTTGAGCTCTGGAGTTTGAGACCAGCCTGAGCAAGAGCAAAACCCCATCTTTACTAAAAATATAAAACTAGCTGGGCGCTGTGGCAGACGCCTGTAGTCCCAGCTACTCGGGAGGCTGAGGCAGGAGGATCAGTGGAGCCCAGGAGTTTGAGGTTGCTGTGAGCTGTGATGCCACAGCACTCTACCCTGGATGACAGAGTGAGACTATCTAAAAAAAAAAAAGAAACAGAAAAAACTATAGCTTTGTCCTTCCCTTTCCTTGGACTGGGGTTCTCACTGGGAGCATGTCCAGGTAGGGGGTCCTGCAGGGAGGGCTGTGATGGCATCCTGCCCACCTTGTGGTGGCACTGCTATAGCAGGGTGACTGAGGGATTCCCAGATGTCTCCCCAGGTAGCAGAGGAGCAGCCAGATGGCTCCTGGGCTCTGCTCGAGAACTTTTTCAATCAGGCCTGGTTGTGGTCTAGAGCTCCAGACTGCCCCTCTTGGCACTGAACACTTAACGCCTGTGACCCTCTACTAGAGCTGAGCGGCAGTGCAGGCCCCAGAGTAAGTTAAGTCTGTAGTTCATGGGAGCCAAGGAGTCTGGGACTCATTAATAGCCAGTCACCTCTCCAGCAAAGAGAGTGAGGCAGGCAGCAGACTCTCCGATGGCTGACATCTCAAAGTGGGAGCTGGAAGATGGTGTCAGCCTCTCATCCACCCTCGACCTCTCCAGGGTTCTCCTCCATTGAGCCCCTCTCCTTGCTAGGCTGAACCTGATTCTGGTGTTCACAGGGTGTCATGTGAGCCTGTATGCGGGCTGGCCACTCTCACTACCAGACGAGCTGGCTGTGTGCTACATGTTGTTGGTACCCGCCCCCCATATCCTGGAAC
Source organism: Loris lydekkerianus (assembly GCA_963574355.1). Lineage (NCBI taxonomy): Eukaryota > Metazoa > Chordata > Mammalia > Primates > Lorisidae > Loris > Loris lydekkerianus. The sequence goes on along the minus strand of CAUYPK010125278.1, from coordinate 25,157 downwards.
TCCCCTCTGTATGAAATAAGAGAAGTGCAGAGAGGAGAAGCTCAGGGAGGGCAGACATGCTGAGTGCAGCCAGCCAGCCACCCTCTCGGCAGCAGCTCTGCAGGCTACGGGCTTCACCTGCTGTCCCCACAGTCTGGAGACAGGGTGGCCTCAGCATCAGGGCAGGGACTGAGCACCCCGATGCCAAGAAATGACAGCTCGGTCTGTCTCCAGGCCTGGGCTGTTCCCACCCAATCGCCTCTTTGCAAGCCAAGAACCCAGGGATATTCTGTCTCATTGTTCCTGTGCCTCAGAAGAGGCAACCAAGGAAGAGACTTGCCCAGGGTCACAAGCAAGTGACCAGCAAAGGCAGGACAGGGTCCTGGTCTCCCTACAGCAGGCTTGAGGACTGGTGGAGGAGGAATAACTCTCCAGCTCAGAAGCCAGGCACAAATGTTTCTCTTGTATTAACATTTAGTTTTTGAGTGGGTATTATCTTCACATAGTTTGCAAACCAGAAAGTAATACAGTCCATCAACTGCCTTCCTTGGTTTTTACCCAAATTAATTGAAAATGTAGGCCCACAGAAAAGCATGCACATTGATATTTATAGCAGCTTTATTTGTAATTGTCAAAACTCGAAAGTGACCGAAGTGGCCTGATCAAGTGAGTGATACATCAAGCCATGGCACATCCTGACAGCAGAGTATTCCTCAGTGCTAGAAAAAAATGAGCTGTCAACCATGAAAAGACACAGAGGAGCCTTAAGTTCATATCACTAAGTGAGAGAAGCCAGCACGAAAAGGCTACAGACGGTGTGATTTCAACTGTGCGACCCTCAGGGAAAGAAAAACTAAGGAGACAGTAAGATGAGGGGTTGGAGGGAGGGAGCGGTGAGCAGGCAAGCACAGAAGCTTTCCAGGGTAGTGACACTGTCCTAGTGGATGCGTGTCATTATACTTTGTCCAGACCATGAGATGTGCACCACCAAGAGTGGTGAGTGATGGTGATGTGAGCTGGACCAGTCGGGGGCGTGCTGGGCGTGATGAAAGCTGAACCGGTGTGGCACGGGAGGTGTACGGGAAATCTCTATACCTCCTGCTCAGTGTTGCTTTGAGTCTAAAACTGTTCTGAAAATAAAGTCTGGACTCGGCGCCCGTAGCACAGTGGTTAGGGTGCCAGCCACATACACCGAGGCTGGTGGGTTCAAACCCAGCCCAGGCCAGCTCAACAACAATGACAACTGCAACAAAAAATATAATATCCAGGCATTGCAGCGGGCACCTGTAGTCCCAGCTACTTGGGAGGCTGAGGCAAGAGAATCGCTTAAGCCCAAGAGTTGGAGGTTGTTGTGAGCTGTGATAGCACATCACTCTACCCAGGGCAACATAGTGGGACTCTGTCTCAGTAAATAAATAAAGTCTGTTTTTAAATACAAAGTACTAAGAGGCCTGTAGAGGACTTCCCCCTCCATCCCCACAGACCTCCTGGGTTCCTTCTGCTCAGGCATATAAATGTGCACAGCTGGTTTTACCTTCTGCTTTGGACCTTGTTTCCCTATTTACCAAGTCTGAGAGAAACCTCGCGTGTTGGGGCATAGCTAGCAATTTGTCAAGCTGATACATGCAATCAGGTACACCATACACTTTTAGCTTTCTGCTATTTGGAAGCAGCGCTACAGTGAACAGCCTATATGTGGAATAAGTTCCTTGAATGCAGTCAGTGGACCAGCATGTGTTAGAATTTGCCAAACTGCCCACTCCAGGGCTAGCTCGTTTCCCCATCCTGCCAGCAGTGTGTGGGAGGGCTCACTCCCCTCACCCCAATGTCCTTGACCTGAGGCCAGTGGAGGGGTGAGGATGGATCTTGCTGAAGAGAAAGTCTGCATTTCCCTCCTGAGCAGGGCTGTGCTGCTTCCTCACAGCATGTTCATTGTGGTGTAAAAGAAAGGGTATGTGCTTGCAGGTAGAACAGCCCCAGGTCAGACCCCAGCCCTGGCCTTTGCCCCACGTGATATAGGACAGCAAGCACAGACAAGTGCACGGGGCCAGCCATGCCACAAGCTTCTTTCACTCCCTCATATCGTATTTGACAGAGGACACCAAGCTGGGACTCAACCAGTAGGGGATGAAGCTAGGATCTGGTTCCAGGTCTTTCAGAGCCCAAGTTCACAAACCCCAGCCTCCCCACAACCCCAGCCTCAGTTTTGCCCTCTGGAATGGGGACAGCTACCCCACTTCACAGACCTATGAAGATGGTGTATACAAAGCCTTCTGGACATGGCTTAGCTGATGGCTCAGCACCCCTCTGAATAGCTGGTTCAGGCTGGGTACGCTGGGCCCAGTTACTGGCGGGAGGACTCAGGCCATTTGGAATTCAAAGTGCTCCATAGCTGGGTGTCTGGAAGGTCCTGGGTTCTGCCAAGAACTGATGAAGGCTTGCTCCTCTGATCTTCTTTAGAAACTGGCAAATCAGGGGTGAGTTTGGGGGCCCAAGGCAGAATGAAGCCAAGGCCACCCCAGCTCCACCCCACCCTGGCATCTCACTGCTCCCCTGCCCAGGTGTGGATGACGGTGAGGACATCCCCCGGGAGATGCTGATTGGGATCTATGAGCGGATCCGTAAGCGAGAGCTGAAGACCAACGAGGACCACGTGTCCCAGGTGCAGAAGGTGGAGAAGCTCATTGTGGGGAAGAAGCCGGTGAGTGCTGGGCCCGCATCTCCTGGAGACTGCTATGGGACCCCGAGGATAGGACACCCTGAGCCACCCCTCTCAGTGTGATGATGGGTCAGCTCCTCCACACCAGCCAGTGACCCTGATGCTGTTTGGAACGTGGGCCCCTTCTGGGCAGTGGCAGTGAATTACAGGGCCGTGGGCTTTTTCTGAGTGGCTCTTATCATATTTGCTTTGCCTTGTGTCTGAAGGGAACTTGAGGCTCTTGATAAGCCAAGGTTACTCTGGGTCCTGCAACACCGGTTGGCTTTGCTTGGTGGTCTGGGAACCCCCTCCAGAACTTCTCAGAGAGTTTTGGCAGTGAGAGCAGGGCCCCTTGTATCCCAGCTGGATGGAGTGTATGTGATGTATTAGCTCCCTGGAGGGGCCCAGGTGTGTCTTTTGGAGGTTAATGTCCTTTTTTGTTTGTTTACTGTTTTCCCATAGATTGGATCCCTGCATCATGGCCTTGGCTGTGTGAGTATTTCTTTGCTTCCAGCTCATAGTCTACCTGCCTTGGGGAGGCTCAGCCACTCCCGGGTCCTCAGGCTCCCAGAGTCAGGGTTCTGGCTGCTTGAGTTCATTTCCAGAGCACTGAAGACTCTGATGTTCCTAGTTACCCAGCCTGAAATCTCTGTAGGCCCCAAGGTCATAGCCGCATGGGGATGCTGTGCTCTCAGGCTGAACTTAGAGAGACCCCCACCCTCCTTTTCAGGCTCTACTGAGCCCAGACCCCAAGACTGCACCTGATAGAAACCTCAGAGTGGCATCTGAGGCCTGTCCCGGGCCGTAACTGCCCCTCATGTCCTGTTCAGGCTCTCCAGCCTCTCACCCCCACGACCCACACATTGCTGCCACCTTCCAGTTCGCCTGCATACCCCAGGGCACAGTAGCTTTCTTGGTGGCCCATGGTAAGGTGGCCTTATCCCTCAGCTCTGCAAACCACTCTGCCTGCCTTCCCCTTCTCCAGCTTCCCCAAGTGAGAGCCCAAGACCCAGGGCTCCTGCACCTGCCCAGCCCACCCCTAGCCGCACATCCCCCATCCTCTCGTCCTCTCCCTTTCATACTTTTGCCCCCTAAGCACATCAGTCTAGGCCATGCTTTCCTCTCCCCTCATCTCATTCCCAGAGCACCTGGGCAGATCCACTCTTCACCCCATCCCACCCCCTGCCATGAGAGCCTTGCTCCCAGTGGAGCAAGCTCAGTCCCTCCTGCATGAACCTGGGCACTCCCAGAGCTGGACCTAAGCCCTTATGGTGGCTTGTCCCCTTGGCCCTGAGATGCTGACCACCTTGCACTGGGCCTCGGGTGTGGCTTGAGCTATAGTGAGTGCTCACATGAACCCCTATGGGCACGTTCAGGGCAGGTCTGCCAGACTCTGAGCAGGCAGCCTGGTGGAGTGAGAAAGAGCCTGGTCCTGTAGTCACACCAGGGCTTTGCAGCTCAGTCGGTTTTTCCGAGTTACTCTCTCAGCGCCTCATTCTCCTTACAGCAGACTCTCTGAAAGGACTTCTTACCTGGGCTCATGGATGTATGTCACTGGCACATACGGGAGACAAAAAATGTGGCTTCTTTCCCTGGCAAGGGGTTCCTCTCTGAGCATGGTGTTTTAAGAAGTCTGGTACCTGCACAAAAGAATCGAAAGGAGTTTCAGCAGAAGTAGGGGAGTTTTTATAGTCCTTCAGGACAGCAAAAAAAGGACTTTAAGTAGTAACACCTGAGGACAGAGTAGGGCAGTTGCTGTGGGCCAAATGCCGTGTCTGCCCTGCACTGCTCGTGAGGGCAGGTGTGTTTTGCATACGGCCTGCAGGCTGGGTTTCACTGCCATAGCCCCAGGGCTCCAGAGGGAGGCCTGGCACCATGCAGGACGGTCTCTGCCCAAACAGGTGCTCTCTCTGCCCCACCGTCGGCTTGTCTGCTACTGCCGGCTCTTCGAGGTTCCAGACCCAAACAAGCCCCAGAAGCTCGGACTGCACCAGCGAGAAATCTTCCTGTTTAACGATCTCCTGGTGGTAAGTGGCTCCCCCCCAGGGCAGCATGGCCAGTATCTCAGTGTTGGCCTCTCCATCTGGCCATGTGTCTGCAGAGTGGAATATGTACACAGGTTGGGGTGGGGGAGGGGAGTCACCTGGAATCTTGGTTACAAGGGACAGAATCTACCTCAAACTGACCCACATGAAAACAAGGCTGTGTTGGCTTGTGTAGAAATCCAGATGGGGATTTTTGCCTTCAGCCTCAGCTGCTTACAGTGTCCAGCAGTGTCCATAGGACTCCTCCTTGTCTGCATCTCTCAGCTCCACAGGCCCTGTCTCTGTGCAGGGCCCTTGTGCAGGCAGGCTCTGTCCAAAAGGGAACGTGGCCCCGGCAGCTTCACGCCTCACCCTCGCTGTTCAGTAACCACAAGAATCCTATTTATAAGACTGAGAATTGAAGTTCTCAGATTAATCCTGGTGCTACATATACCTCCCAAGCCAGTCACGTGGCAGGCACAGAGCCTTCTGATGGGCTGGGTCTGCCCTCAGAGTCTACACCTCCCAGGCCAGTCACATGGCAGGCAGAGCCTTCTGATGGGCTGGGTCTGCCCTCAGAGTCTACACCTTCCAGGCCAGTTACGTGGCAGGCACAGAGCCTTCTGATGGGCTGGGTCTGCCCTCAGAGTCTACACCTCCCAGGCCAATTACGTGCCAGGCACAGGACCTTCTGATGGGCTGGGTCTGCTCTCAGAGTCTACACCTCCCAGGCCAGTCACATGGCAGGCACAGGGCCTTCTGATGGGATGGGTCTGCCCTTAGACCCTACACCTCCCAAGCCAGTCACGTGGCAGGCACAGAGCCTTCTGATGGACTAGGTCTGCCCTCAGAGCCTACACCTCCCAGGCCAGTTACACGGCAGGCACAGGACCTTCTGATGGGCTGGGTCTACCCTCAGAGTCTGCACCTCCCAGGCCAGTTACATGGTAGGCACAGAGCCTTCTGATGGGCTGGGTCTGCTCTCAGAGTCTACACCTCCCAGGCCAGTCACGTGGCAGACACAGAGCCTTCTGATGGGCTGGGTCTGCCCTCAGAGCCTACACCTCCCAAGCCAGTCACGTGGCAGGCACAGAGCCTTCTGATGGACTAGGTCTGCCCTCAGAGCCTACACCTCCCAGGCCAGTTACATGGCAGGCACAGAGCCTTCTGATGGACTGGGTCTCCCCCCCAGAGTCTACATCTCCCAAGCCAGTCATGTTGTCCAGGGCCTTCTAATGGACTAGGTCTGCCTGCAGAGTCCAGTTCCCTGGGACTGATGGCTGAGGAAAGGTAGCCCAGGAGCTAGCCAGGTGGGGATAAAATACCCACTGCAGAGAGAAGGGAAAACTGTCATTTGGGTTTCTGTCCCTCCTGCATGCCACAGGCTGTCTTGCCAAAGGCCTTGTCCCCATTTCCCATGTACCGGATTGGATGAGAGGACTGGCTACTCCTCTCTGACTACTGAGGATGAAATTCAGACATCAGGTTCACGTCCTTTATTGACAGCCCCGACCTTGAACACGTCGCTCCAAATCTCAGCCTCAGTTTCCTTCTCTGTACGATGAATCTCACAGAAGATTGCAGTAGTCCAGCGAGATCTGGGACATAGACCCTTACGTGGCACCAGCATGTACTGGGCTCAAGAGAGACCGGGGTTGCCCTTACCTTTCCCCTCCCAGCCCAGCCTTTGGCTACAGACTGGAAAGTTCCTTCCCTTACCTGCCAGCCAACGTCCATGGCTGGGGTGCAGGTAGGACACAGAGATCCCAGCACTAGCCCAGGGGCTGAGATCACTGCAGGACACCACTCAGTTGGGACACACTTCTTTGCCAGGTGTGGGGCTTTGTTGTCAACCAGGATGGCAACAGGGATTCACAGGAACCAGAGTCCATGCACGAAAGGCCATATCTCCTGCCCCAGGTCAGCTCGTCCCTGATCCCAGGCTCCTGAGCCCAGACCCCCAGGAGGGTGTTGGGCTGGAGACCGCAGAGCCACTGCACAGGAGGGTGTTGGGCTGGAGACCGCAGAGCCGCTACAGAGGTGCTACAGCTCAGATCTGTCTCTGGCTACCCCTAGGTCACCAAGATCTTCCAGAAGAAGAAGAACTCCGTGACGTATAGCTTCCGACAGTCCTTCTCTCTGTATGGCATGCAGGTCCTGCTCTTCGAGAACCAGTGTAAGTCTGTCTGTGGGCCTGCAGGGCAGGACCCTGGGGGCTCTGCCGTGCTCTCCTCCTATTTTGCCTGCAGAGAGCAGATTGCAAGCTGGTAGTCCAAGGCACAGCAGACATAGAGTTCACTGCTACTATTATTACCTCAGCTTTGTGAAAGTGATACAATTTTTTAATTTATGGCAGAAATGAATTTCTTTAAATAGATTTTTGATAGAAAAACATTGATAGTAAGCTTGGCGCCCGTAGCACAGTGCACCAACACCGGCAGGTTCGAACCCGGGCCAGCTAAAAACAACAATGACAACTGCAACAAAAAATAGCCCAGCGTTGTGGTGGGCGCCTATAGTTCCAGCTACTCAGGAGGCTGAGGCAGGAGAATTGCTTGAGCCCAAGAGTTTGAGGTTGCTGTGAGCTATGACACCAGGACACTCTACCAAGGGCGACATAGTGAGACTCTGTCTCAACAACAACAGCAAAAAAACATTAATAGAATATGTGATAAGCAAAGTCAGCTGAAGGCAATTCTTGAGTAAAAGCTCATAGCTGAGTCAGGCTCCAGCCCCTGACTGCCGTATGACTCTGTTCTCTAGCCTCTCTGGCCTCTGCTCCCTGGTCTATGAAGTGGGGTGATAGTAGTGCCTGCCTCATAGTGCTGCCCCAGAAAGTGAGTCTTTCCATGTCAAACCTCTTGGGCACTAGTGCTCAGTGAGAGTGGGTGCAGGCAGTAGCCCTGGGGCTCCAGGGGCCTGTCAGTTGTGTGTGTGGCCTAGGAGTTATGGGGGGAGCTGGCTCATACCTGCCAAACCCCCACTGGCCTTTTCTTTTGACCTCATCCTTCCCCTGTCCACCTCTTCTCTTTGTCCCTCCTTTGTCCCTTCCCTGTTGGAGGTCTCCTGCTACAGATGGGGGTGGGAACCACCCTGCCCACTATGGAGGAGCCTAAGAGGATGGTGCTGACAGTGCTGTATCCTGTCTTGAGCAGCAGGGGTCTCTGATCCCCTGGGGACAGGTTGTCACCATCTGTGTGATCAGCCTTCCATCTGCAGGTTAAAAAAGTGTCAAAGACCAGCTCGGCGCCCATAGCATAGCCACATACACCAAGAGGTGGTTCAGGCCAGCTAAACAACTGCAACAAAAAAGTTGCCAGGCATCATGGCAGGCGCCTGTAGTCCCAGCTACTTGGAAGGCTGAGGCAAGAGAATCACTTAAGCCCAAGAGTTTGAGGTTGCTGTGAGCTGTGATGCCACCACACTCTACCGAGGGTAACATAGTGAGACTCTGTCTCAAAAAAAAAAAAGTGTCAAAGACCTACAGTTGGACTATCTAAGAACCCAGGCCTGAGGCCCTGGCTCTGGAGCCCTCTGCTCTGTCCACTGTCCTCAGTGGGACTAGGGGCAGCCCAGCTGGCAGCACCTGGCCCTGCATGCGTGCCCTTCTCCTCACAGGATGAGGGGGGGAGGCAATACAGTAGAGTGAACTCCATAGACACCCATGCAGTGTGATTAAGCCCTTCCTGGTGTCTGCTGCGCCTTGGACTACCTGCCTGCAGTCTGCTCTCTGTGGGTAAAATAGGTGAGCCCCCAGGGTCCTGGTGGCTGGCCTGCACCTGCCCGCCCACCCTGGGCTGGGAGTTGTGCCTTGCCTCAGGGTCCCACACACGCACTAGGGAAGGTGGTGCCGTTCCCACACTGTCCCGACCAGCAGCGGGCTGGGATGACCGTGAGTCCTCAGGGCAGAGGCTGCACTGGGATCATGTGTAGATAACCAGGGCTTAGCTCTAGATCCTGAATCCTGGACACTGCAAGAGCCATCCTGCAGTAGCCACAGGGGGATCTCAGACTGGCAGCCTAGGGGGCAGTCCCAGCTCAGTTATATCTTATGTGCTTTCTGCCTTGCACATCTAAGAAATTTTTTGCACTAATATTTAAATCTTCATATCAGAATGTAGATTTGGGGCTTCTCTGAAAATCAGAGGCTTGGCCTCACCAGGCACACACTCCACACGGCAGGCACAGGCTGCATGTGCTCACACACCAACACCTGGGTCTGTTCCAAGTCCTGGCTGGCCCTGGTCTGGGCAGAGGAGGCTTGGCCTTTGGGCCCAGGACCTTCATGTGTCCAGCAGCCAGTGCTGAGCCACACAACTCCCACTTGGAGAGCAGTACTGCCAGGAGACCAAAGTCCCAGGGACCCTGAAAACTTGCAGGTGGCACCAGGCAGATCTAGGCAGAAGGTGCATGGGGTGCCGCAGTGCGTCCCAAGGGATCCACAGGCTGGAAAGAACCATGCTACTCTTGTCGTCCAGAATCATCCAGGGTGGCTGGATAAGACACCCCCACCCAGCTCAGAACACTACTTCTAGCCTTCTCTGGGACTTGGCGCCCTAACAGAGTGGTCAAAGGTAGCAAAGGGAAGGTCCTCGTGGCCTTCAGGCTGGGAAGGAACCAGGGCCCTGGCAGCCCTCCTCTCGGCTCCTGGTTATTTTCTTGATGGAGAGAGGAGGCTGTAGACAGGGCACTGAGGCTCTGCGTCCCCTGCCCCTCCCCTTTGCAGACTACCCCAATGGCATCCGGCTCACGTCAGCCGTCCCAGGAGCAGACATCAAAGTGCTGATAAACTTCAATGCCCCTAATCCTCAAGACCGGAAGAAATTCACTGATGACCTGCGGGAGTCCATTGCAGAGGTGCAGGAGATGGAGAAGCACAGGATAGAGTGTAAGTCCCAGAACCCTGGGGCTAGGAGGTGCCAGTCACCAGGAAGGCCAGGACTCCCTGGGCACAGGCAGTGACTGTGATGGTGGTTGATTCCAGAGACATGACGTCACCCGGTCTCTCCAGGTGTTCCCATCACCACAGGACAGGGGACAGGGCTGCCTGCATACCCAAGCCACAGAAAGAGAGGGGGTGGGGAGCGGATGGGAGGCTAAGGCTAATGAGAGGCCCAGCCCTCCCCTGCTGTCAGGGCATGTTGGTGCCCTGGGGAGCACCCTTAGTTCCCTGATCACCCCACAGACAGAAGCTGGCGCTGAGTGCCTTACCCTTCGGTGTAACTATCAGGTGTCTTCTGAATGGGACTCAAGCAGTTGTGGGGTCACAGCCAAGGCCATGCCCTTGGTCTCCTCCCTGGGTGTCTAGACCTTGGGCTGGCTGAGACGTAAACCAGTCTGCCTCCTGCCTGCCCCTAAGCCTGGGAGGTGACTGTCATCACTGTAGATCACAAGGCTTCCCTCCTGGGTTTCCTTTCTGCTCCCTTTGTCCAGGGCAGCTGTCACACCCTCTTTCCCAGGAACAAACCCCACACATACACAGTCCTGGCAGATGGTAGCTCAGGGCAGTGCCTGCCTTAAACAAAGGCTGGGGTCCCCAGCCTCCCACCCTCTTTGGCTGTGCTTCTCTGACCAGGCCCTCACCCTCTCTGTTCCAGCCGAGCTGGAGAAGCAGAAGGGTGTCATGCGGCCCAGCATGTCCCAGTGCTCCAGCCTTAAAAAGGAGTCGGGCAATGGGACACTGAGCCGGGCCTGCCTGGACGACAGCTACGCCAGCGGCGAGGGCCTCAAGCGCAGCGCCCTCAGCAGCTCCCTGAGGGACCTCTCGGAAGCGGGTAAGAGCTCAGCCTAGAACCACCTTCCTAGCCCAATGCATGCAGGACTGAGCCAGGGTGTCCACAGTCGGGGCATGCATTGTGCGCCGGGAAGGGCCCGCAGAGGAGCCGGCAGCAGGAGGCTGCCCAGAGCACTGTGGGGCTTCCCTGTGACCTACTGTCCCCAAACCAGTGCAGCACCTGCATCTGCAGAAAGGGCGCCCCAACAAGGCAGAGGAAAACAAGACCTAAGTGTTGTCGAAAGAAAAGGCACCCTGTGCAAAACAGCCAGAAAAGTCACCTCCACTTCCCCTTTCTTCTTCTAAGGGTTTTATTTACTCATTGTTTATTTTCTGGAAGTTGCTCTAACACAGAGCAAGCCGGGCGAGTGTGTCCCGTGTTCGCTGTGCTGCCGCGTCCCTGTGTTTTATGCTGATGAATGAAATTGAGTGAAGGCCTCTGTCTGGAGCCCCTTCCCATTGTGCCAGGTCTTGCGTTCCCTGCAGGGCCTCTGTCTGGCCTAAAGGCAATTGTCCCAGGCTGCAGCTGGTTCCAGGGTATTGGGGAAAGCCTCGGTGGTAACTGTGATTGTTGTGGTTGTTTGTTTCTGTGTTTGTTTTAATTTGCTGCCAGCCTGTTTAAAACCCTAGCAAATAGCACTCCTCAGGCCTGCCGGCTCTCCAGGGCTGGGCACCTTAGCAGGGAGCAGGGAGCTTCTACTGGAACCCTCTCCCCAGTCCTCCCTCTCAGCAGGCCCGTGGGCAGCTGCTGGAGCCCCTGCAGCCTGCTTTGCCCTAAGGAGCTACGGGAGAGGGAGTGTGCCGTGCCTCGTGCCGTGAGTGTGCCTTGCTGGGCACACAGCTGTGCTGGCGCTGGGCTCCAGACCAAGAGCTCTGCCCACACCAGAAGCCTGACATGAAGCTTATCTGTCAGGAAGACCCTCGAAGCCCGAGATGGGCACTGCCCACCCTGCCCCACACGGCCCAGGCGCCACCTGCTCAGGACTCCTTGGTGCCTGCCCACCAGCAGCACTGCCTTCCTTGGCTTTCTCAGTTCTCAGATCCTTTTTATTCTTTTTCTTTTTTAGTTGGATTTTTCCTTTGCTTTTGGTTTGCCTTTTTTTTTTTTTTCATAGTGAAAAAATCAGAAATCCATTGCCAATTGCAGCTTGAAGGTCTAGCCCAGGGCTTCTCAACCTCAGCGTGATTCATGTTTTGAGCCAAGTGAGCCCTTGCCGTGGGAGCCATCTTGAGCACAGCAGGGCTTAGCAGCTTCCCTGGCCTCTACCACTGACGCCAGTTATCCCTCCCCAGACTTAATTGTCACTGATGGCTCCCAAAATTGCCACGTGTCCCCTGGGGGGCAAGATCACCCCTGGTTGAGAACCACTGGTCTTCCCAGTGGCCTTGTGGAGCGCAGCTGAATTTCGTGGGACTGCTTTGGGCCTCTGCAGGCTGCATGGGGCGGGGCCTCTGTTTGAGTTTGTGCAGTGTGGCAGGCCCTGCCTTGTCGCTTCCCTGGTGAAGCACCCAGAGGGCCGGGAGGCCCTATCTAGCACCTCTCAGGTAGTGGCGGTACTGTTCAAACTGAGGCCCTCACGGCCAGTCACACCTATGTGGTCCCAACAATCCACTCCTGGCCAGAGCTTAGGGGTCAGACAGAGCCAAGCGCCGTGAGGGGCAGGGCTGTGAGGATGGCTGCTTTCTGTTTAGCGTTACTGTTGCCACTGTCTCTTGGGGATTCTGAGCTAAGGAGCACTCTAGGTATTGAGTCCTCTCTGGACCTGCAGTAATTTAAAAACAAAAAAAAAGAAAGAGACCCAGGAACATACCCCAGAAATCAACTTGCATCCAGGAAGGTTGGGGTGCAGTGAGGTGGGTGTTTGAGTCCAGGCAGCTGCCAAAGCTCCAGACCTGGGAGAGGCCACTGGTGGCCTCCAGGTGAGACAGGTGAGTGCTGGCAGCCTCCTGGGAATGTGCTAGGCTGGACAGCAGGAGCGGCAGCGTTCTGCATTCTGCACTAGGTAGAGCAGAGTGACTCCCACCCCACTCACCATGGCCCTCAGCGGCACCTTCTCCCCTGAGTGGTCAGCACGTCTTTGCTGCCTCAGATCTGCAATTGCACATCCATCTAGGACAGAAGACACCATAGACACAGCCTCAGCCCAGCACAAACCTGGGGGACTGGCTGGAACCCCAGAGAAAGCCCACTCACTCTAGGAGCCTCTGGTGTTGAGAGCTACAGAAAGGGGGCAGGGGCCTGGGCTCTGGCCCCGACTGCAGAGCATCACCTGGTGTCTGCCACAGTCTTCCTTCAGCTGAGACTCCCATCCAGTGTTCATTCCACAGACACAGAGCCCTGCCAGCCTGTGATCAAGGACTGAGGAAACAGGGGTGACCAAGCCTTAATGTCACCCCCAGATCACTCAGGTCATGGTGGACACTGTCCAGAGGCCCTCGGTGGCCCTCCTGCCCCTTCACAGCCAAGCTGGCCAGTACTGGGTCTGCACAGAGAGGACCTGCCTGCAACAGTCACCATTCAAGGGGATGCCTCCTTCACATCCTGCCTCAGGCAGCCCATCTGAGGGCTGTGGCGTCAGCAGGCCTTGCTGGAGAGTAGGCAGAGCAGTCCCCGCTGCCACGTGTGAAACAGCCTGGAGCCCAGAGAGGGGCTGTGCTAGATGTCACCTCAGCCTCATCACTCCCCAACCACGCCAAGCCCAGCAGAGCACATGGGACAGCATCCCGATGCGGTCGGGCTACACAAGCTCACTTCCCACTCAGCTTGACTCCCCAACCGCCAACCACCAAGCCCAGCAGAGCACGTGGCACAGCATCCTGATGCGGTCGGGCTGTACAAGCTCCCTTCCCTCTTGGCTTGCCCCTGTCATGTGGGCCTCAGTTTCCCCAGCTGCCATAAGAAAGATTCAATGCCAAGAAAGCTTTCAGAATGTGCGTGGCTCCAACAGCCGGCAGTGTACGTAGCTGTCATTCTGTGACGGTTACTGAGCGAGGTCACCTGCCTGGCCCCCAGCATTGCTGAGGGTCACAGGATCAGGATCCTGGGTTGGGGAGCCGTGCACATGGCATCCTGCCGTGACTCTGGGGAAGCAACAAAGGCTGTGAAGAACCATGCTGGGAGCCTGTCCAGAGCACAACTCCAAGTGCATCTGTGCTGGTGGGTGTGCCTATGAGCACCAGGCTCTGGGATTCAGGCAGAGAGAGCCCATGGGGTCACCTTACATCTCCTGCTGATTTAAGACTTTTACAAGGTAGATTTTAAAACACTCAGCATGATTCCAAGACAGCCGAGTCAAGGCACTCCCTAAGTGTCAGCCCAAATTGGGCAAAAGGAGGACTGTGTTCAACTGCAGGTGGAGACAGTGTGGGCGGCCAACCCCAGCTCTCAGCCGGGCCAGGTCCTGTCAGGAGAAGCAGACCGTCAGAAGGGCATGTAGGACACTGGCAGGGGAGTGCCCAGGCCTTAGAGAGCCTACACAGCCCATCTTAAAACTCCCAGAGGGCTTTCAGCATTCCACATGATGCCACAGTGTCCTATGTCTGATGGCCATGGCCAGCCACGCCCTCGTGGAGGAGGCAAGTCCTGTCCACTTTGCAGATAAGGAAACTGCTGTAGTGTCTGAGAAGCCAGCAGGCCACCACCCAGCCAAAGAGGCCGTTCTGGGGGTTGGACTCCATGTCCCTGGATCACTGTTCTGGGCAGGAAGGGACCAAAAGCCAGCCTGTCTTCTCACTTGGGCAGGAAGATGAGGAAATGTGTTCTTCTTTGTTCCAGCTGGGAACAAGGGCCTCAGCAACTGGCGTAAAACTCTTGCCTCTAATTGATGGTGCAGCCCTGTCCCAAGAGTGGTCTCTGAGGGCGACTTCACACAAACCAGAGCCAAGCAAAGCTTCTGCTGACCCACACTCTCATCTGGACCTCAGGCATGGGGGTTGACAGGCTGCACAAAGGGATGAGAGTCCCCTGAGACGGTGGCTGTACCCAGGATTAAAGCCCTATCCCAGGCACAGCCCTGCATACGCAGATGACCACCGTGTGGTCCAGCACCCAGGGCTTTGAGGACCAACAGGGTTCACCCAGAAGCTAGAGAAGGTGGACAGCAAAGAGGCACATGACAGTCTGTCCTTCCTTCAGGGGCCCTGGCCTCACCTAGCCTTCGGTCCAGCTCAGAATGCAGCACAGTCAAATTGTTCAGCCTTAGAGGTGGGCGGGCAGGTCTGGGTGTGGGAATTGGGCCTTGGTGTCCTGTCACGACACAGTGACACCTGTAAGACTGACATAACCAGTGTGGAACTCAGCTCACAGCCATGCCACACAGATGGAGGCTTAGAAGAGGTCAAGCAGGGAAGGCCATTCTCCGTCCCCTTTCCCCTTATCACTCCCAGAGAGCTGGCCAAAGCACAGCCCCTGAGCTGGGCACCTGTTATGCACCAGACCACGGCCTGCAGAAACCCATGGACAGGTTCTCTAAAGAGAACATGGAGTCCAGGCTGGGCCCTGGGCCCAGAGCGAGAATCAACCTTCCTTTGGAAGAGCCAACACAGTGCCTGCTGTGTGCCCTGCTGTGGGGACACAAAGAAGAGACCTCCTACCTTAGGAATGCTCCCTGGGGATTAGTGCAGCACAGGGGCCCCAGCCTGTCTCCTGCCCTGGCCAGGCCACTGCACAAACCAAAACTCAGCCCCCAGAGGTACCCAGGAGGACAGGGGACCTGAAGTTTCCTCCTAACCATCAATTCCCACGCTGTCAGTTAAGGCGGGGGGTGGGGGGGATATATATGTGTGCTGTGGCTGTACATACACATATATATGGATCACCTGTAAGGCAGGGCTGCTGAGGACCAAGCAGGCTGTGTGTGCTGCTGGAGAGGCTGCCCTCACCCCCGCCACCTTCACCTGAGCTGGGGTGAGCAGACTGGAGTTGGAGCCTCAGCCCCGGAGCCCCTTCTCCAGTCCTGGAGAAGGCATATAAAGTTGGGGCTGGTTTTAATGTCCTTTTCTTTTCTTTCTTTCTTTTTTTTTTTTTTTTTTTTGGTTTTTGAAAACTCCATTTTTTAAATTCATTCCTGCACTGCTGCTGGCTTCCCCACCAAGCGCCTGCCCTGATCCCTCACCTGGCTCTCGTGGGCAAGTGGGCCTGGCACCCTCACCTGTTGCCCACAGCAGTACGGGCTCTGTGGCGGTGGCGGTGGCGGTGGCAGCAGCAGCACAGCGCCAGGCAGGCAGCGCCCCAGGCCTCGTGTCCATGTCTAACTCTGGTATTGCATGTTCTGGGCAGGGAAGCGAGGGCGTCGCAGCAGTGCGGGATCGCTAGAGAGCAATGTGGAAGTAAGTAGGAAGTACCTCGTCCAGCTGGCTGTCGTGCGTTGCTCCCCTGGTCCTTGGTTACTACCTGTTGTCTTTTTCTTTGCTCTTCCTTCCCCTACTTCACAGAGATGCAAACACACCCCTCCTTGCTCCTGCCTGCCTCAGACCCGTGCATGCCAGCTTCTCCTCTGCGCCTAGAAATATCCATGCCTCTCACCGCTTGTTTTGAACTGAAGAGTGGGGGGTGGTTCTGGATTTTGTGTTTTAGTTTCTGCTTAACCCCTACTCCCTGTGGTCCCTGAGCATGGTTAGTCCCCATGGGGGACTAGCATCCCCACCCTAGTCCCTGCCTGGGCCCCTGCTCCCGGTGGGCAGGCACCAGCCACCAGGCTCCCACCCACCCTCCACTCGTGCTGTTGGATGTTTTTGCCCGACACTTGCCTTCCATGCTTCACCATTCCCATCACTCCCTTCTTGAAGTTTCGGCTGCTATGTGTCTGCAGTTAGGACACCATGGAATTGCTTAGCTACCTTGTGGGAGGAGGAACGTCTTGAGAGAAAGAAAAATTCAGTGTGGATTTCATGAGATTTCATTCATCCTTTGGCCATCCTATACTACTGTTCACATCTTGACCTCAGCGTGCAGATCTTTTCTGTTTTCCTGTTTCTCCTCGTTTGGTTTGCAGTAGGTAGCTGCAGTGAAACACCCAGGCAGCCCAGGCCCCCCAGGGACAAGGTTTCCAAGTCCTACCTGTTCCTGTCACCAGCTCCCCAGAAACCTCAGGACCTACATGGGCGGAGCACATGCCCTCGGCCCGGTTGACAGGTCCTGGGGGAGTTCAGGGCAGGAACTGGGTTTGAGCTCTCTGCTCCCTCACCACGCAGCTCCCAACCCAGTCAACTCTGAGCAGAACCTCAGGCAGGACATCAGGCCTACAGTGCTTGTCAGAGAGAGAGCAGAAGCCAGAAAGGTGCCCCCTCACCCCCACCTCTGTCAAGGTCAGTGGCCCCCAGCTGTCCTGCACAGTAGTGTGAAAGGCAGTGGGAGCCTAAGTCCAGCAAATCCAGCCCCACCCTCTGGCCAGTGAGTTGAACTAAGGCTTGGCAGTCAGTGGGTGAAATTTACATTAAAAGAAAATCATTCTGACATAAGTGCTTTAAGATCTTTTAATTTTGATTTCTATGAATTTCCTTTTTAGGGGTCCATCATTAACAGTCCTCACATGCGCCGGAGAGCTACATCAACACGAGAGTGTCCATCTCGCCCACACCAGACTATGCCTAATTCATCCTCCCTCCTAGGCTCCTTATTTGGGAGTAAGAGAGGGAAGCCCCCTCCCCAGGCCCATCTGCCCTCAGTCCCTCCCCCACCACCACCCCACCCACCAGTCCTGCCCCACCCGCAGCACTCCTCCGCGGGCCACCACCCGGGGCCAATAGAAGGTCTGCCACAGGCCCAGGTGCACGGGCATCACACCCAGTACTGCCACATGCAGCAGAACCCACCCCCCTACCACCACCACCACCACTACCACCCCCCCCAACACATCCCGCATGCACATCAGTACCACCACGGCCCCCACGGGGGGCACCCAGCCTATGGGGCCCACATTCACAGCCACCCACCGCTGTCCTCAGCCCATGTGAGCCACGCAGTGCACCACCACGGGCAGCCACCTGCCCCGCCACCCCCCACCAGCAGCAAGGCCAAACCCAGCGGTATCAGCACAATTGTGTAGACACCTGAATGGGGGCTCCCAGGCTCCCCGAAACAGCTGCACACCACACAGGGTACGCCCCGGGGCAGCCAGCCTCACATCAAACCCAGGGCACTGGTGTGGCCATCTCTCCCCTCTGCCCCTCACAGCCTGGACGGAGCCCCATGAACCCACAGGCAGTGTTTTATGGAATGGAGCTCCAGATTTCATTTAGCATTGACAGCCCGGGCTCCATCACTCAGTCCGAGGGGCGGCCTCACCCATGTCAGCCTGAGACGGCACCATGGGCCATGTAGATGTTGAACTGCCTCCCTCACCCCAGCCCCGGCTCTCTGCTCCCTAATTTACATGCCTATGAAAACCCAACCTAGGGACCGAAGAAATGAGATACAAAAATAACAGACAAAACAAAACCCCCAACTTGCTGCATTATTGCTCTTTTATTGACAATGGGCAAAAATTTAAGTAGACCTGATATGGTTGATGAAAATACGTAAGTAAACTTTATATAATATAAATATATAAATATATAAATATATATATATACTGTATAGATAGTACTTGTGTGTGAAAGACAAGCATTTCAGTCCACAGCATTAGCAATATTGACCTCACAAGGAACTTCACTTCCCGAAGGAAGACAGTCCTGTAGATGAGTGTGTGAGACAGTAGACCAAACCTTTAAATGTAGGAACAAGCTCAGATACTTCCATTATTTTCATACGAAGAAGAGAAGTCCCTCTAGGACTGGCTAAAATCCTTATTACATAATCATTACTAACTGTGCCAAGTAACATAGCATCTAACTGTTTAAAAAGTCCAATATTGCTTTGTATAAATCCTTATTTTATTAACAGATAATATAAATAATCAGTATTATATAACTGCTCTGTTATTTCAGGTAAGCAATTAGCTAAAGTGCAGTAACCTACAGTAGCAACTTAGGGCAACTAGTTAAGAACTGGTTGTCTTAGGATATTGGTCACACAGATTCTTAGACACTTTAATGGCTGCGATAACTGTGAATTTCCATGATCCATATTTCTTTTATATGCATATGATTTGATGCACACCCATCCGGAGACCCCTGGGAGGGCCCATACACAGAAGTACTCATCTCCAACATGAAAACAACCAACCCATCCTATCTCCCCAGCACCATAACTTACTCATCCCGCCTCAACCACAGCAGGCAGACGCCCCCAGCAGGTGTTTCCCCCAGGAAACACTCTCCACTCTGCAGGCTGATTTTAGAGTTTGGCCCCCCGGGGCAGTGTGTGTGTCTCTCATCTTGTTTTCTGAGTGGTAGCAGTGATCGTTGTAATTCCATGTAGTCATGTGCTAGCAGAACCCTTTTGTCATCACCGTGGCCCATGTGACCCCGGCCGACGAGTGCCCAGCCCTCGCCAGGCAGTGTCCCTGCTGCCCTCTCATGGTCCAGTGAGCTGCCAGGGCATCACATGACTCAGCTGTGCTCTTGTTGCTTCTGTGTTGTGGTGACACCATGCACTCCCCTGGGGCCAGACGCTGCACGAGTCGGGTCTGTGCCTGAGTCACCCACGGGCCGTACTTTGTAGTTTCAGCCTTTCGAGCCACTGCAGCCGCCAGTGCTTTGCTCCTAAGCCGTGGGACCCGAGGACTGCCCCACGGCCCCCGCCCAGGCGGACAGCCCTTTCAGAAAGGGTGAAGCTAGCGCCCGACTCTGCGGGCTGCGGCCCCGCGCTCAGTGGACAGCGTGGTGAGCCGTGGCTGGACAGCAGGAAGAGAGAGGGGAGCCCACCCTGGCTGTGTGTCACCCTGGCTGGGGGCTTTGCTGATGTCCCTCCTCAACCCCACCCCCAACCCCCGTCATGTCATTGAGATCACTGTACCAGCAAATCTGTAAACCGAGCACTTTGTTAATCTCCACAGAGAGTAAATACAGCAATCTAGAGTTTAGCCTTGTTCAGAATAGGTGTGTCTTTAACATGCCCACCTTTGTCCTCTCACTGGCGTGGCATTTCTTTCTTTGGCCTCTGCTGAGAAAGAAAAAGTGTGTGATTGGGTCCAGGCCAGGCTGGTGGGGGCACCCAGGTGTCACTGGCTCCAAAATTCTTCGGTTTTTCTTGAAAGTCAGGCTCCTCGAGGCACTCTCTGTTTTGCAGTTTCAAGGGTGTCGTTCTGACTTGGGAAAGTCGTGTTGGACTGCACGTCATCCAGTGTCAGCCGTGTGGAGCGGCACTCGTGTTATACACGTACAAAATATATCAGTGTGACTGTGACAAATAGTTGAAGTAAAGTGGTAACATATCGAATATGTCGGCTTTTCTTCACCCTCCTCTGTACCAAGGGTTGAGTCACACTGACCTTTAGGTTGTTCCAGAAAAGATACCGGCTGTTTGGTACAGAATTGCTCTTTCTGAAGGAGCATTGCTTGTGAACAAAACTCAACAAAAAGAACAAACGGCAGATCCAGCAGAGGGCTTTCTCCCTGTCTCTCTCCGCGGCTGCCCCCTGAGCTCCACACCACTCCTGACTCCCAGCCTCCAGCACTGTCTCCTGTGTCCTGCAGCTGTCCTGAGCAGCAGGGCTGTGCTAACTTAAGGGGCTCTGAACACCCTCAGCTCCTGCCTGGGGCTCCAGCTTCATTCAGTGTGTTGCTTCAAGCCACTGAGGTCCCCCCCTTCCACGTGCTTTATCTGCAGGCTTATCAGAAGCGTTTACAGAAGGCACACGTTGGGTTCAGGAGGCTACAGCCATGGTGCCCACAGCTTGTTTGGGAAGCAGAAGCTCCTGGTGAGCTCACGTCCCTGTGTGTCTCCCACGGGACTGTCCTCTAGATCCCCACCTGTCACAGAGCCACAGCTTCAGGACCCCATCCTCATGTGCTCCAGGAGGGGAGGCAGAGGAGCTGAGGGCCCCGGGATGTCTGCCTCGTCCTTTCTCCCTGTCGGGACACCCCTGGGATATCTTTCTCAAGTCGCACAAATTAGTTACAAGTAGAATTGTGGACAGGAGACCCTTAAAGGAGGCAACTGGTGATGTGACAAAAGTCTTTTCTGGGACAACAATCAAATCATGTATTTGTATTTTTTTAAGTTTATGAATGAATTGTACAACAATGTAAAAATAAAGTTCATCCTAATATGATGTGCACATCTTGCTTAAAAATGTCTCAGCACCCAGTGTAGAGCGGTCTTTCCGGCACACACTACATGCAGCAAGGGCCTCTTGTTTTCTTAACAGTGAGCTGAAAAAGACAGCACACGTTTAAGCCCCATGCTGGGTGTTGACCCAGTGCCCATAGGAAGCTCTGTCCCCACAGGTAAGCATGTACCTTAGTTTTCCTTATAAAATATCATCACCCTGCCTGCCTGCAAAGTGAGTAAGTTTGTAAGTGTTTTATTCAAGAGCCGAGAGTGAAGTGAGTGGTGAAGTGGGTGCTGAGCCTCAGCCAAACGGGAGGAGGAGCCTCCCCCTCGCGGACACCGCCTGGGCCACTCCTGTCTGCAGTCACACCGACGGGGCACAGAGCGTGTGCCTCCTCTTGGGAGCCGCCATTTGCCTCCCCGTTTCTTTTAAGGGTTAGAACGAGCAGCCCGGCCCCCACCGTAACAATGGGAGGAAGCGTTTTTGTTTTATCTACATTCTGTTTGTGCATAGTAACAGACTCTGCTGGTGTAAAACCATGGCTGTGATCATGTGGAGAAATCAAATAAATCCTTTGAAACTCTCAGATTCTTGCTTTTTGTGCAAAGTCCATTGGCCAGACAGCTCCCGTGGGACACTGAGGTGGGCTTTAAGATAAAAGGACAAATCACAACTCAGGGACTGACAGAATAATTCAAAGATATTTATAATTTCTTTCAACTTTCAACACATTTGGTACTGTCCTCGCGTTAGAGGACGTAGATGCCATGATGCCCTGGGATGGACTAGGAATGATTTAGGGAAGTTACGAAAGCAACGTGTGCGGGTGGCTGAGTCTCAGGACGCTTAAAGAGGGTTCCTCTGTGTGGTCAGGGCAGCCCATGTGTCTGTGTCGGCTAATGTTACTACAAGAGCTACAAAGTTGAGTCTGATTCTCCTGGAAGAGTCCTGTGAAAATGTGGATGCCTTGCACTCTGTCTCCTGTGCTGGCCGCCGTGGGCTCCTGAGACAGCACCTTGAAGTTTCACTACATGTTAGGAAATGGATAAAATTGGTAGGTACAATTTGCAGAAGATAAAAAAGGTTAATTTTAGTGACCAACTTAGCCGTGGCCTACTCTTGGTACAGAAGTGAATTCCGATGGAAAGATGTTCTCAGACTGACGCTAGAGGCTGAGCCACGGCTGGTTCCTCCAGACAAACCGGGAAGACTGCAGTTGCCGTCAGCACGTCCTGCTTGTGCTTGGCACGATTCCTGTCTCGGTAGCCGGTTGTCCATCCTTTTTACCGGAGACTGAAGCTGGTTGAGGAAGTTCTCTGAAATACC
The DNA here is from genome assembly GCA_963574355.1 of Loris lydekkerianus. Classification (NCBI taxonomy): domain Eukaryota; kingdom Metazoa; phylum Chordata; class Mammalia; order Primates; family Lorisidae; genus Loris; species Loris lydekkerianus. The sequence continues at coordinate 3,203 of CAUYPK010125278.1, read as the reverse complement.
TAGTGGGACCTCAGGGCTGCACTCACGCGTCACAGGTCTGCTGGAGGCAGGGAAGCTACAAGCCAGTTCCTCAATGCCGTGACGGGGCTTTGTGCTTGTCCCCCCCTCCCTGGCATCATGAGCTCCGTGGCAGAGAAACGGCTGGGCTTGATCCACCTCTGTGTGTCCAGTGACCAGCCCAGAGCTGGTCGAAGTACTTCCAAAAATGCAACGATGGTTGGAAGGGTCAAGGGGCAGATAACAACAAAACCAGTGGCTGATCATAGAGGGTGTAGGTCGTCATCCTGCTCATCTAAAGTTCACGGAAACCTGGCTGGTCAGCCTCTGCCCCCTGGGACACGAGGCCTCGGGGAGACACCAACAAAGTCACCTCAGAGTGAGACTCGTGCTCCCTGACAGTTCCTTCTCCTGGGCTGCACAGGGATCTGCGCCAACGAATTCCGGGGACACGTTTGGTCCCCCCTTCACTGACCCCTCAGCCACTGACACTCATCCAGCTTCCTTCTCAAAACACTATTTCCTGGGCAGCTCTGACCCCACAAGCCCTTCCTGCTTTCTGGAGACCCCTCATTATCTTTTGTGCAGGCCAGTCCTCCCCTGAGGAGCTCATGTGCAGTGCTGAGAGGGTCAAGCCCAAGCCCTCTCCTTCCCCTCTCTCCTGAGGCAATGTCCTGCAAGTACCCAGCTCCAGTCTCCCTTATCTGGGCCCCTGACTTCCACACCCCTGCTCTGAGCACCATGTTTCCTTGGGTTTTTGTTTTCATGATCAAATTCTTTGTGTGTGTATGTGTGTGTGTGAGAGAGAGAGAGAGAGAGATTCTGAGAGCAGCCTCTGCTGCATTCCCAGTTTTGGCAAATGGCATCACCAGTGAGTTGTTCAGACCAAAACCTGGGGTTGTTCAGGCATTAGATGAAGGTGCTTGTCAAGGCAGCCTCTGGGACAGTTAATGTTAGGGTCAAACACCCCCACCCCACCCCACCCCCGGCATTAGATGAAGGTGCTTGTCAAGGCAGCCTCTGGGACAGTTAATGTTAGGGTCAACCCCCCCACCCACACCAGGCATTAGATGAAGGTGCTTGTCAAGGCAGCCTCTGGGACGGTTAATGTTAGGGTCAACTTGACTAAGAGATGCCCAGGTAGCTGGTAAAACACGACTGCTGGTGTTTCTGGAAGAGATCAGCACTAACCAGTAGACTGCCCAAAGATCACCCTCACCAGTATGTGCGACACCCTCCAGTCTGCTGAGGCCCTGGGTGGAAAAGGCGGGAGGAGGAGAATTCATTCTGCTAGACCTACAAGGCAGAGCTTTGCCCTGGCACAGGAGAACTCCAGGCTGTTGTGCGTTTGGGCTCTATGCCTAGACCACTGGACCTCAGGTACTCAGGCCTTTGGCCTAGGGTGAGTAACTCCATCAGCCTGACCCTGATGACCCTTCAGCCTTTGGACTTAGACTGAATCCCACCACTGGCCTGCCCAGGCCTCCAGCATGTAGCTGGTGTATCTGGGACTTCTCGGCCTCCAGGATGGCATGAACAAATTCCCCTGATGTGTGTGTATCCTATTCATTATGTTTTCTGGTGAACCCTGAATAATACAGGTCTAGAACAAAAATAAAGCCTTCCTAAATAGAGAAGGAGAGAAAAAAAAAACAAGGGTAGAACAGACCATAGACCTCAGAATAAGAGGTACCAAGTACATACAATACATGCAGTGAATTTGCATCAAACTGTATTCAGAATGAACAACAAACATGCCAGTTCTACAAATAAACATAAATGTATTTAACTCCACTATTAAAATAAAGCAGCTTAAGATTGGCTGCTATTGACTGATAGACCAGTCAGCTATTGCCTCACTAATTCTGTGCAGCAACCCCAACCTCGGGCATTAGACCACTACGTATTTCTCAGTCCTGCCTCTGCACGTGGATGGGGATCAGCTGGTCTAGACCAGGATCAGTCTCAGGGGCCTTGGTCTGCTCCTCCCTCTCTCATTCTGCTGGTCTCATGTCCCTGTCACAGCAAAAGGCTGGACTCCAAGGAGGTGGGCCTGGCCCTGCCAGCACACTGCAGAACTTGACACGCCATGCACACAACCTGCTGACCAAACTGATGCACACTCAGCCCCAAAGAGGAAGTTACGGTGAGGGTCTGGAACAGTGCTGTCCACCCTGGACCAGCCAGCTGGTGTCGACAGAAAGGAGGGCTAAGCAAAGATGTGGGAAGACAGGTACAGGCACATGAAATCCCGTGTGCCTCCTCTTGCGGGGAGGACAACAGTTACAATCCTGATGTCTAACAAAGTGAAAATCAGCCTTAAAAACAATGTGCAGGATGAGGAGACTTGAGAATGCTAGAAGCCGTAATCGCCAGCGAGGACTTTATGAAGACCCTGTGCACCACATAAACAGCAGCAGTCACCAGAAAGCACAGGTTGCCCGGCCTGGTGGCTCATGCCTGTAATCCTAGCACTCTGGGAGGCCTAACAGGAGGATGGCTTGACGTCAGGAGTTCAAGACCAGCCTGAGCAAAAGCAAGGCTCCCGATTCTACTAAACCAACGTTCTGAACCAAATCATAGCAAACATCTAATGGCATATTTCATATAAACTAATATACCTAGAAAAACGTTACTTGAGCACGGTGGCAGGTGCCTGTAGTCTCTGATACTCAGGAACCTAAGGCAAGAGGATTTCGTGAGCCCAGGAGTTGGAGGTTGCAGTGAGCTGTGGTAATGCCTGTATACTGTAGCCTGAGTGACAGAGTAAGACTGTCATAAATAAGTAAACAAAAAAATAATTAATTGGGGCAGCACCTGTGGCTCAAGGAGTAGGGTGCCTGCCCCATATGCGGGAGGTGGCAAGTTCAAACCCAGCCCCGGCCAAAAACTGCAAAAAAAAAAAATAATAATAATTAATTAATTAATTAAAAAGGCAATGCAAGAAGAAATAACATATATCTATATATCTATATCTATAGATATATATATATATATTTTTTTTTTTTTTTTTTTTTTTTTTTTTTTGAGACAGAGCCTCAAGCTGTCGCTCTGGGTACAGTGCCGTGGCTTCATAGCTCACAGCAACCTCTAACTCCTGGGCTCAAGCGAGTCTCCTGCCTTCGCCTCCCAAGTAGCTGGGACTACAGGCGCCTGCCACGACACCTGGCTATTTTTTTTTTTTTTTTAATTGTAGCCGTCATTGT
>CAUYPK010125276.1:0-18960 GCA_963574355.1 Loris lydekkerianus | reverse complement strand
TTTTTTCTTCCTTCCTTCTCTCCCTTCCTTCCCTCCCTTCCTTCCTTCTTTTCCTTCCTTCCCTTCCTTCCTTCTTTCCTTCCTTCCTTCTCTTCCTTCCTTTCTTCTTTCCCTTCCTTCCTTCCCTCCCTCCTTCCTTCTCACCTTCTCACCTTTGTTCCTTTCTTCTTTCTTTGATAAACAGATTAAGCCTTCAAGATCTCAAAGCTTTCTCCAGAAACAATATCTGTTGAAAGTATATTCATTAACTTAAAAATGGATCTCAAATGCACATTTGTACTCTCTTACTCTGATGAACAAAACCACAGCTTTTAAAAATAAGGGAATAGGCTCAGTGCCTGTGGCTCAAGCAGCTAAGGCACCAGCCACATACACCAGTGAGTTCAAATCCAGCCTGGGCCTGCCAAACAACAATGACAACTGCAACCAAAAAATATTGAGGCATTGTGGTGGGCGCCTGTGGTCCCAGCTATTTGGGAGGCTGAGGCAAGAGAATCTCTTAAGTCCGGGAGTTGGAGGTTGCTGTGAGCTGTGATGCCACGCACTCTACCCAGGGCAACAGCTTGAGGCTCTCCACACACTCAGCCCAGGGCAACAGCTTGAGGTTCTGTCTCAAAAAAAAAAAAAAAAAATAATAATAATAATAAAATAGAATAAAAATAAGGGAATAGACCCAATTGTTTTGAACATGAAGACCATTTTCACCTATCTCGGCCACATAGGTTAGGGTATCATATAAAACCTAATATAATGTGGTCTAGATTAGGACATAACCAAGACTAATTTCTTGGCCTTGGGGAATAAATAATGGAAAATTACCTTAGAAATTGTGTTCTTATCTCCCTCATGCCCAGGTCCCCTGCTGGTTTTATTTCTTCTCCTGTTAGCTCGACCTCTAGCTTGCAATCCACATAACTAGGTGTTCTTCTAGGCCTCTTCCTTTCAATCTTTCTTTCCTCTGATTCAATACCTTTAAATGTCAAAAGAGTAGACAATTATCTTACATGGACTTTGCCATATGGCAGTTACCTTACATGCATTAATTTATCTCAAGGCCCATGAAGTAAATACTCTTACCTTCCTATAAGTGAGAAATCTAAGATTCAAGCAGTTTAAGCTCTACTCCAGGAAGTTCTGGATTCCCTATGTGTCCAATTCCAAAGTCTGTGATTCTTTATTCTGTGCTACATTCTCTCCCAATCATGTCATTGCATTCAAATCCATCCAGAGTTCTCTCTCTGTCAAAAACTCTGTATTTGAGCATTAGAGTATTCTAGACAAAAGAGGACCCTGGCCTACTGCTCCCTGGGACCCCCACTCAAGTCCCCTGAATGACAGTCTTTGTCTCATAATCTCTGGCCAAATGGGCTTTCATTGAAGTATTCGTTGAATTTTAAAGATAAATCCACCAGGTTAAAAGTTTCCTGGTTTCTCTATTACTTACTAACCAATCTTAAACATCTTACATCTCACTTTCAAAAATATATTTTTCTTTTTTGTTTTTGAGACAGAGTCTCCCTCTGTCACCTTAGCTGGAGTGCAGTGGTATCATCATAGGTCACTGCAACCTCAAACTCCTGGGCTCAAGTGATCTGCCTTCCTCAACCTCTGGAGCAAATAGACTACGGGTGTGTGTCATCATGCCCATCTAATATTTTTATTTTTTGTAGCTATGGGGGTCTGGCTCTTGCTCAGGCTGGTTTTGAACTCCTGGCCTCAAGAGATCCTCCTACCATGACCTCCCCATAAGCCACTGGACTCAGCCTAAATACCTATAGTTTAAATCCATTCATTCTCATCTTCCCCTTCTACACTGTAACTTAATAGGCTTTTCTTCAGATTCTTTTCAGCGATGATATAGTAGAAATAGGTCTGTGCTAGAAGTCGGAAGAATTTACATACAGAACCTATATCCTTGTTCTGGTTTTGAGCCTTGGTAGTCTTCTACTTCAAAGACTGTTTCTACAGCTCTGAATTCACAGATTTCTACCAGATCCTCTCTAAAGTTGCCTTCTGCTTTAAAATGTAGTGATCCTTCCACCTTATGGCATATTCTTAATTCATTGTTCAAGGTCTTGTTGCCATTATACCCAAAACATGGTATTAAACCAGTTTCTTTAGGTCTAAAAGGCTGTTAGCTTGAAATAGCTAATTATAAATGCAATAGCTTAGAATTAGCACTTTTTTTTTTTTTTAGCTTAAGATATCTCATTTCTCCAAAGGCTTAGGTATTAATACTGTAATGTTTCAAGATTGGCAGAGAAAACGAGGGAAGGAGTGGGAAGGAAGTGGTTAGGACAAAGCGCTTAAAGTGCATTCACACAGTAAGCAGTGGTCAGTGCAGGTGTGGGGAAATTTCTGTTTCTGGTGCTCTGAAAAGAACTGCACGCTAGAGTGATTCCCCTGGACACTCACTCCAAAGGTACCCTGTGGTGTCCTCTGGCTGGGACCCAACTGTGGTCTTTGGCCAATTAAATAATTGACATCAGGTGGCCATTAAGCTGGTCTCCCTCCCTCTTTTCTTCTTTCTATTTCAAATGGAATTTTTGATTTTTCAAGCAGTTAAACTTTGAACAAGATTCAGTAAAAAAAGAAGAAGCAAAAGTCCAGAAGCTCATTCTTCTTATAAACTTTCAATGTTCAAATATGCAAACAAATATGTCAAAGCAAGAATATGATGAACTTGCATTCTTGGCAAAATGGGGCTCAGCGCATCTTCCTTCGGTTAGCCTCCAGAGTTCAATGATTTCAGGGACCTTTTTATATATCTTGGCTAACCAAGAAAAACTTCCCAAGATATATCATGTCTTAGTCTGTTTGGACTATAATAACAAAATACCATGAGTTGGGTGGCTTATAAACAACAAGTATTTATTTTTCGCTGTTATAAAGGCTGGGAAATCCAAGATCGAGTTCCCAGCAGATTTGCTGTCCGGTAAGGGCCTGTTTCCTGGCCTGTACGGACCCATTTTCTTCTTAGAACTTCACCTTCTCATGACCTAATCACTCCCCAAAACCCCACCTTCAAATACCCTTACATTAGCGATTAGTTTTCAACATATAAGTTTGGTTGGGGGAGAGATAGAAGCATTCAGGCTATAGAAATTCAAGTTCAATATTTTATACTCTGGGAAAATTAGAGAACACAGATTAGTAAGGAAAATGGAAAAAAGTGAAGTACATAGAACTCTCGATAGCAACACAGGACCAGCCAAGTACTAGACCACCACAGGAGCCCAGAGATCTTCTAGGGTCATGGAAACTGATTTTTCTTGTCTTTCTTTTTTTTTTTTTTTTTTTTTTTTTGAGACAGAGTCTCACTATGTTGCCCTCCTTAGAGTATGGTGGTGTCACAGCTCACAGCAATCTCCAACTCTTTTGGGCTTAAGCGATTCTCTTGCCTCAGCCTCCCAAGGAGCTGGGACTACAGGCGCCCACCACAATGCCTGCCTATTTTCTTGTTGCAGTTGTTTAGCTGGCCTGGGTCAGGTTCGAACTCACCACCCTCGGTATATGTGGCTGGTTCTGTAACCACTGTGCTACGGTGCCAAGCCAGGAAACTGCTTGGAACTCATGCATATTAAGGTTGATGATGGTCTGAAATGCAAAAAGACAGCAACATCTCCTTCAGCCTGGACTAAGTACACAGATTAGGTGGAGTGTGCATTTACCTACCAAGTATGCTCTGAAAGGCTTGAGAAGGATAAGCATCCTTCCATTCTTGCTAGAGAAAAACTCTTCTAAGCTATTCCTGGAATTTTACTATCCACTATTTTTCCTCCTAGGTAAGCTTTATCCTCGCTCCAGTTTTCACTCAAATGATAAATATTTTTAGGAAATGTATCACACCCACTCCCTGGTACTTTACTATGAATAAGTCAACTTAATGGTACCAAGATGCAGGATAAGCCAATGAGAATGGGGATGAGATAGGAGGTGAGATGGTGGCTCAAAGGGAAAAACCTTGTTCTTCATTACAGATTTTCCTGGGAATAGCATCATCTTTATGACACATAGTTACTCTCTCTCCAAAAGGAAATACAAGATTATGGATGTGTTTTCTTAAATCATTAATGCAACTTCCCAAGATGGCCTAGATTCGCAGGGTGCAGTGGAGCAGAGGGTGGGGGGAACTATGAACTAAAAAAAAAAAAAGAGAGAAAGAGAGAGCAAATGAGAAAAACAAGGTAGAGAATGATAATCACTTTGGAGGTGCTCAATAAATATTCTCTTCTTTTCTTTTCTAATGCTGAAGTTTTTCTATTGCATTAATTCCTCCTCTCTTAATTTTCTTCCCTGAAAGTGTAGCTTTCATGTCTGAAATGAACAGAAATTCCCAGTGAAGTTCATAAAAAATGTATCTTCAGGAAGGGATTTTGACCATGGATCTTAAGCAGATTCTCACACCTGCTCAACACAGCCATGGCTGATTTCAGCTTATACTTTCTTTGCAGGTGGGAGTTCAAGAAAGTCAGCAAAACAGCGAACTTAAAACATACTCACAATATTTTGAAGGCGCTAGAATATAGATCACTTCCCCAGGTGTTATTTACTATTGCAAATATTTCTGGGCCATTTCATTTAGAAGTGTGTTAACAGCACAGATTCGACTGTGTAATGAACAAGAACACAGCGTCCTTCATTTAGTGTAGTGATTTGTACTTTCAGAGGAAATTGACCTTTCTTATTTCCTCGTTGACTTTTCAACCTTCTTGATCCATGTGGAATGAGCATGCTGTGTCCACGGATCCCACCCAAACAAAAAAGTTCTCCCAACAGATGTCATTCGAATGCCCATGACCCAATCAGCTGTCATCCTTTTTTTCATATTCAGTTTCAAACGTTCTCCAGCCCTGCAGGCTATGCCTTTAGTTTCACGGTACCTACATGGTCCTGTTTTCAGTTCCCTTCTTTCACCACTTCCTGGCGTCTCTATTTTTGCAATTCTTGGCTTTGCTTTTTCTGCTCTTTCTACATTTTCCTACCTTGGTGTTCAATTTCTATTTTTTTACTGTTCTCTTTCCTCTCTTTGTTTTCTGAGATGATCAGAAAATGATTATGTATCAGTTTGTTGGGCACATCCCATATGCTTGGTACAGTCACGTGCAGGGGAGCCAGAAATGAAGGGTGTGGCCTTTCCTTAAGGGACACCCAGCCCGTGGCAACAGACACATAAAGAACCCTTGTCTCACAGTGGTTCAAAAACCTACCACAGAAACACACTGAAGGTGTCAGAAGTTGGCACTTGGGCTGATTCCTACAGGACCAAAGTTCATGGTGGTTAACTAGGCCAAGCAGGGGGCTGGAAGGAGGAAAGGACATTCCTGGCAGAGGAAATGGGACTTTGTAAAGACATGCACTAGGTTGGATGCTTCAAGGATTGCTGGCAAGAATAAGGTCTAAGGGTAGAAAGTGTTAGGAAACAGGCTAAACGCAAGGTCACTGTGGACTTTGCGTGCAGGGTTAAGAAACTTCGATTTCACGAGGTGTGACAATTAATTTCATGAACTCATCCTAGGTACTATGTACTTCATTGCTGAATATCACTATGGTCACCTTCAAAGTCCTCCCCTTGGGAAGCTATGCACTGATGATGCCAGCACCTAATCCACCTTTCAAAGCAATTTTGGAACTCTTTTTCTGCAATGACCATCAGAGTTGTTATTGTTCGAGGTATGACAATTAAGGTTGAGAACTAGCTACCACACACTGATGTCGACAGCACTGTACCAACAGCTTGGTAAGGTTTCGTAACCTTGGTAAATCCGTGTTCTCATCAATGTGTGGCAGTATCTTGATAAATAGGGTTCAATATTGTTGCATGTTTTCATGTGCCATATAGCAACAGCTCTGATGGTCATTCCAGAAAAAGAGTTCCAAAATTGCTTTGAAGGATGAACTAGGCACTGGTATTGGTGCACGGCTTCCCAAGGGGACTACTTCAAAGGTGACTGTAGTGCTATTCAGCAATGTGGCATGTAGCACTTTTTCTAGGATGAGTTCTCGGACTTAATTGTCACACCTGTTAAAAGGATGCAGAGCCATTGGTTTAAGTAGTGCAATGATGTGCTCAGAAAGACCACATTGGCAAGGCATGCTCAGGGTCCTGGGCAGTGAGAAGGGGGGAAGGAGGGCAAAAAATCCCAGGCAAGGTGCAAGTGGGGTGGATGCCTTTCTGAGCTAGCATAGGATTTGGTGAAAAACTGAAAGATGCAGAAGAGGCAAGAGTCTAGGATGGCCCTCAGAATTTTGGCACCAAGGTGCACTGTTAGTAGGTTCCCTGAGATGTGAGAAGAGGAGCCTGCTTGGGAGAAAAGACGAGAAGTGTCCCTTGGACTCGTGTGCTCACGAGGAAAGAAGGAGGGACATCCAGGCTGCAGATGCAGATTTAGGGGTCCCTAGCAGGAGAGTATAGCAGGTGGGTGGGAATGAGGTGGTGCAGTGCTCGTCTCCCAGGGGCCTCTGTCCTCTGTTGTAGAAAGTGAGCCATGGCCACAAGGCTCCCACAGCCTGGGGAACATTCAGGGAATGAACCCCCGACTGCTTCTCCTCCCTTCAAACAACCATCTAGTTAACTATGCAGAGACCCTTGTGATCTTCGCCTTCTTACTTCTTGTCATATGTTAACGAAGTTGAGTAGAAACCACTAAGTCACTTAGTTCTTCCTTTGTTTTGTCAACTATGCTGAAATCCCCATGATCTTTCCCTTCTTACTTCGGGTCACAGGTTAATGAAGTTGAGTAGAAACCATTAAGAAGATGATTTGTCTTTATTAAAGTCATTTACATTTTCCAAATGTACTATCAGACCAAAATTATGTCTTTTGTTTATGTTATTTCCCCATATTGTCTATGCTACTTCCCCCTGGAAAACCCTGTACAGATACAATAAAATAAAGCTGATTTTGTGCTTTGGTGCTGGCTGCAGCCATCAGCTCAGCCAGTTCTCCAGGTCCCATCCTTTGCCTCTGTGTCTTCTCTTTTGCTGTATTTTCCTTACTCCCCACCAATTCCACTCTGGTTCACTCCCCTTTCCTGTGCTGGTTCATGACATTCTGTGATCTCAGCTCTGCTGTCCTAATATCCAACTACTCTCCCACCATTTTCTCATACATGCCACCCTCCTTCCCACTCCAGGGCCCAGGCCTGGTGCTTCATATTCCCCCTGTCTGGAAAATTCTCCTTTTTTTTTTGAGACAGTTTCACTCTGTCGCCCTTGGTAGAGTGCTGTGGAGTCACAGCTCACAGCAACCTCCAACTGTTTTGGGCTTATGTGATTCTCTTGCCTCAGCCCCCTGAGTAGTTGGGACTACAGTCACCCGCCAGACGTCTGACTATTATTTGTTGCAGTTGCCACTGCTGCTTTAGCTGGCCGGGGCTGGGTTTGAACCCTCCACCCTCAGCATATGGGGCCGGCTCCCTACCCACTGAGCCACAGGTGCCACCCAAAAATTCTCCATTTGTTTTTCTACCTTTTTATCCTTCGGGTCTCCCTTGAAGCAGCACCTCTTCAGAGAGGCCTTCCTGGACCTCCCTGGCTAGCTAGGGACACCTGTCCTAAACACAGGCAACGGGCTATGTTTCTTTCCCTCCAAAACTTGAGGCAGCATGTAGCTTCTTCACTTTCTGCATTCCTTGTTGTTGTTGTTGCTGTTGCTGCAGTTTTGTCCAGGGCCAGGTTCGAACCCGCCACCCTCAGTATATGGGGCCGGCGCCCTACTCACTGAGCCACAGGCGCCACCCACTTCCTGCATTCTTTATTTTCTGTCTGTCACACTAACTTCACGGTGGCTGGAACACAGTCTGCTCTTGCTCCCTGTCATACCCCCAGGCCCACTAAATTCCCTGGCTCGCTGCAGACACACAATATTTGCAGGAGAAAAAAAAGATGGACGTTGAATCCAGACTCTTCTCCAAAAAGAGACTTATCGGTTCAGGCCCATGTTACAAAAGCTCCTGCAGTAGTAGATAAAGAGGCTCCTCAGCCTCAAGGAAATTGGGTCTGTTCTAAGCAGCCCAGGACCATGTGAGTCTCATTTTAAAACTACGCTCTTAGATGTATCTCTGAAAATGAAATTTTGCATTACCCAAGAAAATGGCTACCATAGACAAATAAGTTCAGAAAATCTTGGGTAAAATTGATTTTTCTCTATAAGGTTTCTCAAGTCTTTTTCTGCTCTACTCCTCCCCAAAGAAGGGTTTACTAAAGTGCATTTTAAGTGTGTTCTTTACAGCACACCTTGATAGATCTGAGAACTGCCCTGAGAACAGACTACTGGAGATGTCCATCAGCTCCTGTCCTCCAGATCAGCTCCTGTCCAGTCGTGTGGCTGCTGTAAACCACTTAAATCACTTGGCTCTCATTTTTCTTGTCTGCTTGAGCTAAGGGGTTGATCTGGGGCATTCGTATTTTTAGGATTCAACATCTATTCTGCAGTCCGTTTCTCAGGGTAAAAGGCATGAATCCTTTGGAGAACCTCAGAGTGACAGCTTTCTTGGAGAACTGGCTGGTGCCTAGACCTTGCAGGTCTGAACTGATTTGTTATCAGCTCTGCACAGCCCAGGTCCCTAGCCGTGACGCATGCTGACCGACTACCTGCAATAAGTTACTCAGCCCTGGATTCTGCCCCGTCTGGTTCTACCCCTATGACTCACTCTGTGTCTCTCTCTGCAGACACTTCAGTGTCCTTCAAGGTTATCCTCGTTTTTGTGCAAGGGGACACACATCCTTGTGGTTCTGAGCTCACCAGATCTCATGAGTAGGTCCACTCATTCTGTTCCCAGAATGTTTTCTTATGGCTGCTGCTCCGTTTCCACACTATTTCGTTGGTCCCTGACGACTTCCTCTTTTTTTCCTCCCAACACTGACAGTAGTTTTCATCTTTTTCTCTTTCTTCCCAAAGGCGCCCCTGTCCTCTCTCCCTCCTCTTGCTGTTGGTCCCGGTGGCTTCTCTGAATTCCTCTGAGCGGAAGTGACCATTCTGTTTCCATATAGGGACCTTGAAACCCACCCGTTCCCCCAGCTAGGAAATGCATTAAGTGAGCTGTCCACTAGGGGAACCACAAAATTTACCTTTCAAACCAGATACTTCTGAGTGTGAAAGTGGGTGCTATTAATAATTATGCCAAAATAGTAAGTGTAAAGCACAACTGTCCCAAATGGGGACTGTGGGTCGCCCTACTTTTTGCAGACTCTGTTCTTTTACAAGATGCATTTATATCCTAAAGCTGCAGAATTGCAGCGGTATTCCTGAGCACAAATCACACTCAGATGGTCTCCGTGAGCCACATTTATTGATTGTCCTGACTATCCCTTAGATCAACTAAAGTCCTCCTTTAAGTGACAAGTCCCTAAATAGGTGGTTAAACCTGCCGTCATATTCATTGGAGATGAATTTCAAATAGCACCCACCTGTCCCCCAGGACCCCTGCCTGAGGTTCTCTGATGCTTCCCTTACCCACCTTAAAGTCCACCTTAATCTCATTGTCTTCCTCCTAGGTTTCCCACTGGGTACTCATGGCTGCAGTCACCAGGACATTCCCAAGACCAAGAGCAAGAATTTGTGGGTCATCAATATCCAGGCCTTACTCGCCCACTTCTCTTCTGCACAGGCCCCTTCCCCTGCCCGGTGGCTTCCTTTTTGGCAAATGTCCACATTGTGATCGCATTAGCCTGCATATATTGACTTGATGAAAAGAGACAGAATCCCAATTCAAGCAAGCTTAGCCCAAAAGGGGAATACATCGACTTATAGACCCCCCCAAAAAATGTTGACAATGAGAGAAAGGGATACAGCTAAGTTGGAGGAAAGACAGGAACTAGAGATCTGAACGCCACCCAAACTCTCTGTGCATATGGCGCCCTGTTTCTGGGTATCAGTCTGATTTCTCCTTGATAACCAGCTTTCCCACATGGCAAGACGTGGGGTTCTTCAGCTCCTAACTGTTGCATCTTAGTGTTGTGTGTGTGTGCGAGCGAATGCAGCCTAGGGTGTATTTCCATTATTTCCTAGGTGTGAATTTCAGGCATGGTAACTGAGAATCCTTGAGGTCACATTTGGTCAGGAGGCATGACAGGTCCTGACTTTGTCCTGTCTGGATCACTACGAGATGCCTGCTTGGGTATAGTGGAGAGATCTCCTGACTGCTTGACCACTAAGGCCTCTGCAGGAAACAGGTGTGTGAGTGGCATACACACACAAGCACGGATTCTTCTGGCAGTTAATGTGGATGCCTGGGTAAGGAGGAACTTTTTTTTTTTTTTTTTGAGACAGAGATTTACTATGTCATCCTCGGTAGAGTGCCATGTCATCACAGCTCACAGCTCACAGTTGGAGCTGGACTCTTGGACTTAAGTAATTCTCTTGCCTCAACCTCCCAAGTAGCTGGGACTACAGGCACCCACCACAATGCCCAGCTATTTTTTTGCCATAGTTGTCGTTGTTGTTTGGGAGGCCTGGGCTGGGTTCGAACACGTGAGCCCTGGTGTATGTGTCTGGCATCCTAGCCGTTGAGGTGACAAGCCAGAACTTATTTTGTTTAACTGGTGTGTTTGATGAACATCTGGCACAACTTAGGGCATTTGACACAAAGATGACTGACTTCATGGCATAGGGTCTTCAGTCCAGAAATCGGGGAAGGAGCCAGCTTGGGGCTAACCGGACAGATACCTAAGCCAATCAATCAAAGCCTGAATTAGAAGTACAGAGGTATTTTCCAGAAGAATGGACTTGCTGGGCCAAGAGTTTCATAGATTCCTCAACGCTGATCTCATCTAGCATCTTAACCATCCTCCATCCCTTACCATCCTCGTCCTCCCACCTGGCATGCAGCATGCTTTAGTAAACTCACCCCAGCTCTCTTTTTTGCTAGTGTTATTATTGTTATTTTAAGATGGTCCTGACAAGTTGTCATGACATAATTGCCCCAGCCTACCACTGGACAAGCCAGTAAGTGCCCCTGGGGCTGAGCTCCACCCAGCTGATTCCAACACAACAAACAAGTGCTCACTCCCGCCCCCTCGGCCTCCTGGTTCTCCAGTTCCTCCCTGGGCCGGGCTGTGTCCCTTGCTCTCTGGGTTAGTCATATGCATGTCAACTTTCAGTTGAGTTTCGCCACGTGGGTAGATTTCTTCATCTTCGTTGAACTCCCAAGTTTCCTTCACCTTTGACATATTTCCTTCTGACACCTCCAACTTCTTTTGCAGATAAACTGTGATGTTCCTTTCTGCTAAGCTGCATACATTTTTCTTTCAATTTCTTTTGGGGTCTTCTTCTGGAGCCTGGTGACCCATGTGCACTTTGATTCACACACGCACATCCCCCATCACTGCCCCTGCTGGATGTCCTGGGAATCCCCTCTGCTACCTCCCTCTTTCACTTTATGGATGTAAACCAGTGATTTTCAACTGGCATGCTGGGAAAATTTTTAAAGATCATTAATTACATTATTTTCAAAAGAAGTTCAAAGCACAGCAATTATGTTCTTTTCTTTTTTTTTTTTTAAGACAGAGTCTCACTTTGTCACCCTCTATAGAGTGCTGTGCCATCATTGCTCACAGCAACCTCAAACTCTTGGGCTTAAGCAATTCTCTTGCCTCAGCCTCCCAAGTAGCTGGGACTACAGGCACCGTCTACAATGCTCAGCTAATTATGTTCTTTTCTTTTTTTTGAGACAGAGCCTCAAGCTGTTGCCCTGTGTAGAGTGCAGTTGCATCACTGCTCACAGCAACCTCCAACTCCTGGGCTCAAGCGATTCTCCTGACTCCACCTCCCAAGTAGCTGGAACTCCAGGTATCTGCCACAATGCCTGGCTACTTTTTGGTTGCAGCTGTCATTGTTGTTTGGCAGGCCTAGGCTGGATTCGAACCTGCCAGCTCAGATGTACATGGCTGGCAGGTTCTTAGCCACTTGAGCCACAGACACAAGCCAGTATGTTCTTTTCTTAACTTTTTTTAAATTCTGAAACAGAGTCTCACTCTGTCACCCCTGGTAGAGTGCTGTGGCATCATCCAAGGCTCACAGCAATGTACTTAATTCTAATATGAAGCTGGTAGACAATCTAATACACCCCAACATAAGAGAAAAACTCAAATCAATTCAAGGTGGAGGGTGGAGGAAAGAGGGAGCAGGGAGAGGGGAGAATGGAGAGGGGTGGGGGTGCTCCCACTGAAGGGTCATGATAGGGTATATGTCACACTGCTTGGGGGTGGGACACAATTATAAAAGGAACTTTACCTAACAAATGCAAATAGTGTAACCTAATTCTTTGCACCCTCAATTAACCTGACACAATCAAAAAAAAGAAAAAAGCTCACAGCAGCCTCAAACTCATGGGTTCAAGCAATCCTCTTGCCTCAGCCTCCTGAATAGCTGGGACTATAGGCATGCCGAGCTAGTTTTTTCTATTTTTAGTAGAGACCGAGTCTCACTCTTGCTCAGGCTGGTTGTGTTTGATCAACATAATTTAAGTGTATCATAGAAGTTTAACTATAGGTTCAAATGTGACATGAGTTGTTTTAAAAAGGTGGAAAAACACAAGTCAGGCATCCTCGGTGGGCATCTGCTCCTGTCTTCCCCCCCCTGCCCCACTTGGCTTCCAGCTACTACGTTGCATTTCTTCCATTTCTTCGGCATCCACTGATCTGTCTTCTCCTCCTCTAACTTCCTTCCTGCCTTAAGCGTCTCTCGCAGCCTGGCCACGGAGCAGGTGTCACCAGCTCTGTATTATTTCCCCTCTCGCTCTGAGCCTGCCTTCTCTGCTGTGGCCTGCATGTGGGTTGTTTATAGAAATGTCACTTCCCTCCACCCAGAGATTACCCCAGCCTTTTATTTTTATTTTTATTATTTTACTCAAAGTGCTGAGATAGGCACTATGGCTGCCATGCTAGTCTCAACCGCATGTTGAATTCGGATAGTTTCCTCTTTTTTGTAGCATTTTGACAATAACAAAATGATTTTTCTGTCTTTGTTAAAACAATCCATGATAGCAATGGAAATTTGGCAAGAGAAACATCAACATTTTGTTGTATAGTATTATCTTTCTGTTGTCTAAAAGGTATGGTTTTTAAAAACATCTATGATTATATCACACATATGTTTGTTCATTCTTCCATTTTCACTCGATATTAAAATTCGTTTATCAAATATCCACTGGGCATTTTTATGTGAAAAGTATTGCATTAGGCCCTGGGGGGATAATGCTCTCCTGTCTCATTGAACTAATCGTCTAGCATCAAAACTAATCAGGAAGTTACAATCTTGTGCAGAAAGTACATAGTCTCAGAGCTCCCTGTCTGGTCTTGGGGACAGGGGAGATAGTCAAGGAAAGCTTATCCTAGTGAATTAAGGGCCAACCCAACATCTGAAGATTTAGCAGCTGTTACTTGGGCAGGAAGGAAGGACTGTTCTAGGAAGAGTTTGTGCATTGCAGAGGGCAACATAGCAAGGGAAGTTTCCAATTTCAAATCTACAATAAAGTACAGGTAAGCTAGATGCTGAGTTTATATTTAGTCATAACAACAACGGAGATTTCTTTCTGAGCATCTCCAAATTTGCTGATCAGACGACACTAGCTATGGTGATGGTGCATGAATCAATTCCTTTGTATAATTATGAACTCTTCATGATTTCTTTCACTGATAACCTAAAACCCATAAGTGGATATACCACAATTTACTTAATCATTTCCCTGCTGTCACGAATATTTCATAATTATAAATAATGTTGCAGTAATCATGGTTCTCTTTGGTGACCCTCTGTACAAAGTAAAACCTTGCTTGGGTGCTAATTGAATGGCCTGTTCCATGTAATAAACCCTATCTTTTGTTTGTTCTAGTTCTGGTGTGTATTTCATGCCTCTAGTCCAAGTCCCAAACTCATCTACTTAGCAGGGTGTATTAGGAATAGCACCAAAATGCAAGCCCCCACCACCACCCCACACATGACCACATCTCCTACCAAACTTTCCCTGGAATATTGCATAGCATGAGAAATATTTAGTGCATTTCAAACTGCAAAGAGAAGCCCCATGGCCTGGATTGCACGTGCCTCCGAAAGAAACTGGAGGTCCTACTGGAAAAAACTATGGTAAGAAACCGTGCACACACTTACCGAAAATGCACTGAAAACTCATACCAAGCACTTTCGAACACTTCCTCTTTTTCTCAGATCTTTTTTTTTTTAGTGATCCCAGCTTAGTTGTTAATTACCATCAGTGAGTACAGAAGAGGAAGGAAGAGAATACCACCCAGACGTGATAGATCCACAATTAGAAATTTGTACTAAAAGTTCAATGAAGCTTCACATCAGTGTCATAAATCACTAAACTTCATTTCTCCAGCCAAAGCATGGGTTGGGCGTCCTATAACTACTCGGGTATGGTGGTATTGCTTTTTTCTGTGTTGTTCTCTGTTCGTTGTGACTCTTCTTGTCATTTTGCCATTTTCTTAAGCACTTAGCTTCCTTCCTCTCAAATTAAATTTTATTCATTAAGGCAACACCCTGTTCTCGTGGTTCGTAATTTCTTGCTAAGTAAGCTGTGTACAACCAAGATATTAAAACTCATGCCAAAGCATATAAATCTTCTGGGAATCTTACACTAATAATTGATCGTATCCTTGCTACATTTTTAGAGAATTTTTAAATCCTTTCTAAGTTCTATTAAGAATCATATGTTCCTTGATGGTGAAAGAAACTACCAGTCTCCATTCACTTATGTATTTTTTTCATTTGTTCAAGACGTATTTATTAAAGCACCCACTAAGCTTGAGCTTTGTGATACACACTGTAATCCCGTGCTCCCCAACCCATGGGCTGCAGGCCAGGACTGGTATATAGCCTGTAGTCTGTTAGGAACTGGGCCACAGAGCAGGAGCTGAGTAGGAGGCTATAGAGAGAAGCTTCATCTGTGTTTACAGTCGCTCCCCATGACTCACATCACCACCTGACCTCCACATCCTGTCAGATCAGAGGTGGCATTACATTCTCAGAAGACCACGAACTGTGCATGGGAGGGATCTAGGTGGCATGCTCCTTATAAGAATCTAATGCAAGATCTGAGGTGGAGATGTAATGTGCTTGAATCATCCCGAAATCATCCCCCAAGCTCATGGAAAAATTGTTTCCTGTGAAACCAGACTCTGGTGCCAAAAAGGTTGGGGATCTCTGCTCTGATCTACCAGGATTTGTATAAAACGAATTAGGGGGAAAGTCCCAGCCCAAGGGTCAAACTTTGATTAAGAATTAAGAAGTTATTTAATTTTCTAAATACCTTAACCAAAAAAGACCTCTTTGTACAGCTAACAAAGAAAACTCTGTCACAGTGGTACACCTAATGTAATTAACCCTGAAGCAGATCATTTTTAATGCCCCTTTTCCCCTACATGACAAAATTATTTTCAGTCATAATCATGAAATGGAATAAACAATACTCATGGCCAGAAAAAAAAAAAAACCCACAGGTAATAAAATGTTCTTTTATAGAACTTTAGTACATAATTATGCCAGTAAAAAAAAACCCCAAACTAAGGTAAATATTATAGTACAAGAAAAAAAGTGTTAAGTGATTCATATTTTAATTATATAAAGTATCCTTTAAAAAGGGGAAACTATCCACAATTATTTACCTTTTAAGTAAAGATAACAAATTAATTTCTGTTTTCCAGCTGTAACTCTTATAAACCTGTGAATGGCTTTTTGAAAATTTGTTTTTGCATATTCATACGTAATAGGCACTTTGCTCAAATTTGTCTATCTTTATTCATAATTGATTAAAGAGCACCTTTTCTTAATTTTAACTTCAAAAGTTTTTCACATGCAACAACAGATGTACAAATAGTTAGGAAAGGGGTATAGTTTAGTAGGGATTCACACAAATTTTATTTCACAATAAATTCAAGAAATTGCAATACTGTTCATATTTTTGTCTCATTGAGATTGATCCCAGCAGTTTTCAAAAGCCTTCACCTTCAAAATCTTTTGTTATCTTCCAAATATCTTTTCTAGAAAATCCATCATAGATTTTTTTTTCTATGTTTATAAAAACTTCTAAAGTTTTCTTTTTTCTTTTTCAAAAAGCAGGTAAAACAATGGCAGAAGGAGAGTAAACATTGATGTTACTTCCTCCCCACATTGACCACCTCCTTAAGTCGACCTAATTTTTGTAGCCCAGACATGCACCACTTGTACATGTCAGTACAATAGGCCTAGTTCCTTACGTTGACCACCTCTGTATGTTGACCAGTTGGTTATAGTCCTTGGTTGGTCAATTTATAAAGGCTATACTGTATTTGCTCCATTCTTTTGGAACAAGTGTCCACATGCGGCTTCTGGGTCCTTGAGTTTAGCCTTTTCACTGAATCTAAATTTTATAAAACAAATCCTTTTATTTATTTATTTATTTATCTATCTATTTATTTATTTGAGACAGAGTCTTACTATGTCACCCTGGGTAGAATGCTGTGGCATCACAGCTCACAGCAACCTCAAACTCTTGGGCTTAAGCAATTCTCTTGCCTCAGCCTCCCAGGTAGCTGGGACTATGGGTGCCCACCACAATACCCCGCTATTTTGTTGTTGTAGTTGTCACTGTTGTTTGGCAGGCCTGGACTGGGTTCGAACCCACCAGCTCCAATGTATGTGGCTGGAACCCTAGCCACTGAGCTACAGGCACTAAGCCAACAAATCCTTTGAATAAAGGAATTTGTTCTGTGAAGTTTGGATCTAGTCAAGGGGCTGCAGTTGGGGATCTGGAGGACTAGACGTGGCCTTGAGGTCTTAGGTTCCTCACCCCTGATAGAGTATTCAAACATCGCCCTTTGAATTTCTTCTGGCCATGTAAGTCCACATCTTTTGTCATTCATTTCTCTGCATTCTTTTTCTAAATTTAATTTTATCTTCTGTGTAAACATCATTAAACAAGTAACATAGTTTGCAGGACCAGAGTCAGAGGTTGTCTTCACGATTTTGGTGCACCAGTTTCAGAGGACAATTTTAAATCTCAGTGTTTCCTATATCTTTTTTAATGCTAATTCCAGATGCTTCCAGATGTTTTGTGTCTGATAAACCTCCTCTGAAACGTCATCCAAGAAAACAAAAATAACTTGGAAAATGAAAAGAGCAGTGAGCAAAATCTAAACTGATCTTCTAACCTCAACGTTTGGAATTGATTTCTCAACATTACTCTTTGTGGCGTACACAACTTCACCCTGGGTACTCCCTCTGGTCTAGGAATGGTCATTTTATTTGTTATCTGCACTCTGGGGCATTTTTTAATGATGAGGTGAGACTACAAAAAATGAATAAAATGTTTCCATAATTTGAAAAGTATCACATATAAAGAACCACGTCTTAAAAAACTCCGTAAAAGTTCTGAAAATGATTTGCAAAAGGCACGAAAATGGACTTGGATCAATTCCTTTGGTCTTTTTAAACACGACCTTGAACACTGGTCATAGATGTGGTGTCGTCGTTTTTTTTACTATAACAGAGGTTAATGTTTGTCCCATCCATACCCGATTGTTCCAACACATATTTGGAGTATTCAGTGCCCGTCTCCCCAGAAATAGAAAAGATGCCCCCAAATGATTAGGTTTTTTTGGTGTTTGTTTTTTGAGACGGAGCCTCAAGCTGTCACCCTAGGTAGAGTGCTGTGGCATCACAGCTCACAGCAACCTCAACTTCTGGGCTCAAGCGAGTCTCCTGTCTCTGCCTCCCAAGTAGCTGAGACTACAGGCGCCAGCCACAACGCCTGGCTATTTTTTTTATTGCAGCCGTCATTGTTGTTTGGCAGGTCCGGGCTGGATTAGCCGCTTCAGCCACAGACGCCGAGCCCCAAATGATTGTTTTAACTTGACTGTCTTTTATTATTATTACTATTATTATTATTATTATCAACATTTCTCATAAATCAACACCATTTTTTATTTTTCAGGAAGCTATTCTTATTGTAGATATATAATTTTTAAAAAAATTTTTCTATTGTTATGACTATTATTTTTATTTTTTTATTTTATTTATTTTATTAAATCATAGTTGTGTACAATAATGCAATCATGAGGTACAATGTGCTGGTTCCATATACAGTCTAAAATATTTTCACCGAACTGGTTAGCATAGCCTTCATGGCAGTTTCTTAATTATTGTGTTCAAACCCTTATACTCTTCACTTAGTAAACTTCACCTGCACTCTTCCAAGATTCACCCTAGGTGTGGACCCACCAATTACTCTCCCTCCACCCTGCCTCCTCCTCCCCTCCCCTCCCTTGCCCTCTTACCTGTATTCTTTTTTTAATTTTTTTATTGCTAAATCATAGCTCTGTATGTTACTGCAATCAAGGGGTACAATGTGCGGGATTCATATACAATCTGAAATATTCTCATCAAACTGTTCAGCATAACCTTCATGGCCTTTTCTTAGTTACTGTAGGTAGGCATTTGTGTTCTGCATTTAGTAAGTTTCACCTGTACCCATTCTAAGCTACACTGTAGATGTGGCATCACCCATTATGGCCCCACCCATTACCCTCCCTCCACCAAAACCTCCCCCTTCCCTTCCCCTTCCTTGGCCCTTTTCCCATAGTCTTGTGCTAAAACCTCCCCCTTCCCTTCCCCTTCCTTGGCCCTTTTCCCATAGTCTTGTGCTATAGTTGGGTTATAGCCTTCATGTGAAAACTATAATTTAGCTTCATAGTAGAGCTGAGTACATTGGATACTTGTTCTTTCATTCCTGAGATACTTTGCTTAGAAGAATATGTTCTAGCTCCACCCATATAAACATGAAAGAGGTAAAGTCTCCATCTTTCTTTAAGGCTGCATAATATTCCATGGTATACATGTACCACAATTTGCTAGTCTATTCGTGGGTCAATGGGCACTTGGGCTTCTTCCATGACTTAGCAATTATGAATTGGGCTGCAATAAACATTCTGGTACAGATGTCTTTGTTATATTGTGACTTTTGG
>CAUYPK010125275.1:0-11969 GCA_963574355.1 Loris lydekkerianus | reverse complement strand
TGTAATACATACAGTAGTTTTGAAAGACTGAAGAATTTTTGATGATATAATGACCTGTGTGGTTAAAATATTTTAAATCTAGGGGAGAGCAGAGAGAGAAAGAAGGAGGGAGGGGTGGAGAAAGGAAGAGCAGAGAGAGGGCAGGAGTGAGGGGGTGGGGCCTTGGTGTGTGCCACACCTTTGGGGGGCAAGACACAATTGCAAGAGGGACTTTACCTAACAAATGCAATCAGTGTAACCTGGCTTATTGTACCCTCAATGAATCCCCAACAATAATAAAAAAAAATATTTTAAATCTTCTGTAAAACCCACTATCAGATTTACTATTACTTTTCTGTTTAACCCCCAAGGATGCCTACTTAAAATAAATTGATTGTAGGACCCACTTGCACTCTACTGAGGAATAAGGAACAAGGAACAAGGGCACGTTGACAATACCTTCCAGGTGTTGTGTCAACTGTGAGAATGCAGCATTGAAGGACACAGTCAATACCTTCAGGGAGCTAACACGCTAGCCAAGTAACTGTAGACAGTTAGCAAGCTCTGACCAGAATACCCTGAATACAAATATCCGACCAAGAGCTAGAAATGTGGCTCCAGTCCACTGCCGACTAGCATTATTGTTTACATGAAGAATTAGAGAGAAAAGTATTAGCACGCATTATATTCCTTGAGGAGTGAATGCATTTCTCTTTGCAAGCCTAATTCTTTCTGTTTCTCTTCAAAAACGACAGAGACAGAAGGCAATGGTCAGAAAGAACAATAAGGATTTATTTGACTAAACATCTTGTATTGTTTGCGCATTTTCAAGAGGTGTCATAAAAATACATGCTAAGGCCTATAACAGTGCAATTCCTTGGAGAGCTTAAAAATCATTATATAGTTAAACATAACCCAATTCTCTTTGAGTTCTGTTTACTCAAAGGATAAAATATGGTTTAGAAGCTGCTGCAACTTCAAGAGCTCCCTATAGCATGCATTTTGATGAGTTGAATCAGAAACATACGGATTTCATTCTCTTTGTATTACGTATGAGTTTAAAACTCAAGGGGAACAGTGATTGTCCAAACACATCTGGAAAAAGCTTGATACAGTGTATCCCTTAACCAAACTCACTGAAATTATTTTCATTTGTACCCTAATAAATTCTAGTAAAAATGTGTGGCACAATATTGAATTTTGCTTTTTCCTGTTTTAAAGTTTCGTTTTTGGATACCCTTTATTTTAAAATTCAGCCTTTCTTGATGACCAATGCATGGCTTATGATTTTCTACTGAATACATGAAACAAAAAAATCCTATATTCAGTGTTGCTGTCCACTGGGCTACTGGTCAATGACACAGAGGCAGCACCACAGATGAAATGAATGATTTTAAAAGGGATGGCTGCTGCTCGCTCAGGCACATCAGCAGTCATTTAAGACAAAAGGTAAAGAATCCTCATCAGTGTTAGCACAGCAAAGTACATACACACCTTTCTAAACCAAGAATATCCTGTTTGGAGGTAAACAACAATGGAGATGAACCACAAAGGGCTGGGCTATCTTTCTGTTTGCCCACTTCACTATATGACTAACTGAAAGTTATTGTGCAAATAGAGGTAGGGGATTAAGTGCGATGGTCCATTGCCCCAGGCAGATGATCTGTCTCCAGCTACAACTTGGTGAAAGCCCTCCGGCACACTCTCTCCTTTAAGGCGTGACTGCCTACATTTTTCAGCAAGGCCACTTCTGTGAGCTGGGGGAGAATATCCCCCAAAACTCACATCTAGCCCAAGTACTGGAAATGTTCCTTCTCAGAGCCTCATACCTCAAGGAGCACAAATGAGACTGATTCACCTTACAAAATTGCAGGGGACTATGCCCCTTCAATTCAGATTTACTAATTTAAGTGGAAGTTAACTTGACTCTGTCTGCTTTCTTTAGGGGCAGATTTACTAATTTAAGTGGAAGTTAAGTTGACTCTGTCTGCTTTCTTTAGGGGCAAGTGGGTCAGTGAGAGAAAAACATTTTATATAAAAGCAACTGTTGTGTTTGAAAGGAGATTCAAGACTGTGCATATTGCCCTATTATCCCAGGTTTGCCATAGAGTTTTATATCTGACTTTTTTCTACATGTTGATTTGATTGATTACCATTTCTATTTATTTATTTATTTATTTATTTTTGGAAACAGAGTCTCACTTTATCGCCCTCAATAGAGTGGTGTGGTGTCATGGCTCACAGCAACCTCAAACTCTTGGGCTCAAATGATCCTCTTGCCTCAGTTTTTTCATTTTTTTTTTTTTTTTAGTAGAGATGGGGGGGTCTCATCTCTTGCTTAGGCTGGTCTCGAATTCTTGAGCTCAAGTGATCAGCCCACCTCGGCCTCCCAGAGTGCTATGATTACAGGCCTGAGTCCCTGTGCCTGGCCTGATTACCATTTCAGTTTAGAGCTCTTGGAGAACAGAAACAGACAAAACTCACCAAGTCTCTTTGTGATAAAGGAATAATGAATTATTTGGGCTTTGAGGGTTTTTTTATGAATAAATGTGAGACTTAACAATACTTTGAAAATTCTCATCATGTAATTAATTACCTTGATTGTCATCCAATTACCGTATATACTCAAGTATAAGCCGAGTTTTTTCCGGCACAAAATTTGTGCCAAGTTCGGGTTTTTCGGCACAAATTTTGTGCCGAAAAAACTCGGCTTATACTTGAGTATATACAGTAATACAGAATTTTCAAAGCATTATAGGTATCACACTTATTTATTTAAAAAAAAAAACTCAAAGCCCAAATAATTCATTATTCCTTTATTACAAGTTTTAATTTTTAAGTGTCAGCCATATGTCAGCTTCTTTCAGAATTCCATAGGATTCCCTTTGCTCTTACAAAATCAGGTTACCACCGTTAAGATTTAATTTAAGGGGGCGGTGCCTGTGGCTCAAAGGAGTAGGGCGCCGGCCCCATATGTCGCAGGTGGCAGGTTCAAGCCCAGTCCCAGCCAATAAAAAAAAAACTGCAAGATTTAATTTAAGGAAACTTGTTTACCTGTTATATTCTTCCATAAAGACATCATTTAGTATTAGCCAACATTTATTTTTAGGATGGCATCAAACCACTGTTAACTGTATAAAGCAGAGAGTCTGCAGACTGTCTGTAGGGAGGGATGCAGCAAATAGCACATAAAGCAAAATCTAATTAGTCTCCTGCTGCTCCAGCTAGCAGGCATTTACAGTCTGTTTTTCACATAGGTGTTTGCCTAAGAGCAGAAACTTGAACTAAGCTATCACAAGAATTGCCCAACACATCAAACTTGTCAGCTGGTTTTTGACACCTGCGTCAACATGGGATAGAAAGCTGTGATTGCAGTTCATCAGGCACACCCCTCCACACCCCTCCACACCCCTCCCCATATCACTAATCACAGGCCTGCCAGATAGAACAATCAAACAACACACTCTTCCTTTATTTTCCCCTAAGTTTTGTTTGAATTTTTAACCCCCTTTGTATAACATTTTTTCGCTTCAAACCACAGAGGCTTTCTTTTAATCCCTCAGGAGAAAAATTAAGTAGCATATTAGAGATAGATAAAGCAATGATAGAAAGTTTGTCTTTAAAAATGTGTACTTTATTTTACAAATGAAAAGGAAATTTGTCTTTTAAAATAAGTACCCCATGTACTTTACTTTTTGTCTTTTTACAGGCTTGTGACACAGTTTGTCCCACCAACAAACGATTTTCACAAATGCTTAATCATTGTTTTGCTGTCTTACCACCTGCATTTCCACTAACATCTCTGAAACCACAAGGTTAAGGACAAGTTGTCCTAAGTATTGAAATCCTATACTTATCCTGCCAACTGCTTCAACCTTGACCCACAGGGCACCTGCTGCGTTATTTGTCTTTTCCTTCAAGAATTCCTGTTTTGCATAGGCTGGTTCTGGGTGTCTCATAATCCCCCAGACCTTCTTCATTCTATTTTTTTTTTTTTTTCCTTTAGCTCCTCTGACTAGATAATTTCCAATGTCCTGTCTTCAAGTTTGCTGACTTTCTTCTGCTTGACCAGGTCTGCCACTGAAGCTTTCTATTGATTTTTTTTTTTTTTTTTTTTTAGTTCAGTTACCATATTCTTTATCTCTAGAGTTTCTGCTTTTTACGTTGTTGCTATTAGTTTGTCAGATTTCTCATATTCTCCATAAATTCCTTTTCAAATTTTATTTCATTTTCTACCCCTGTTTTCTCATGGTTCTCTTACCTTCCTTAACTGAATGGTTCTGAATTGCCTGTCAGTCATGTCATAGATCTCTACTCTTTCTGAGTCCATCATTTGAGGTTTCTTGGTTTCTTTTGATGATATCTTTTCCCATAATCTTTATGTCTTGGATTGCTGCCTTGAGGAAACGGCCACCTCTTCCAGACTTTGCTAGGATTCTTCACTATTTAATCTAGCCTGGGACTTCTATTTTTATTTTTAGAGACAGGGTCTTGATCTGTTACCCAGGTTGGAGTGTGGTAGCACAACCGCAGTCACTGTGTTCTTTGAACTCCTGGGTTTAAGCAATCCTCCTACCTCAGCCCCCCAAGTAGCTGGAACTACAGGTGGGTCCACCATACATGGCTAGCCTGGGATTTCTGGTTGGGCCAATTGTTGGCAACTTCAAGCAAGTAGACCCTGCTGTTGTATTCTGTGTCTGGGCCAGACTGTTAATTATGCCCTGGAGTTAGTGGGCTTGCTCCATGATGTAGTGAGAGCTCATCTGAGCTTTGTGGTCTGGCGAGACCACTGGCTGAACTCTGCAGAAAGGCAGAGCTGCTGGCTGGGTTCTGTGATCACCTTTGCTTGGGCAGTGTTGTCAGTTGTCTTTCCTGGCTGGCCAGTACTGCAGTTTGGAATCTGTAGTTGGGCAGGGCTGCATGCTGGACTCCAAGGTTGGGTGAAGTCTCTGGGATTGCTACTTCATCATTCGGGGTGGGCTAAAGGCTAACCCTCCACACATAAGCAAAGACATGGGCTGGCCTGCTATCCTGGAGTAGCCTTAAGCAGAGCCCTAATCCTTGGTATATTAGCTACATGGGCCTGGCCTTTGGGGGGAGGGGGGGGCAGATGCTCCCTCCCCAGTTATTCAGTACTCTGATCCTAATTTCCAGTCTGATGAAAGATTAATGAGGTCACCAGGGCTTGGCTTGGTCAAACCTCACCAGTGGGCACCAGCCAGGGCCAGATGCTCTCTCTGCAGGTGACTGCCAACCTGCCTTTATCTCATAGTCTGGGGGAAGTTTCAAGGAGAGCTCTGGGGCTGAGTGTGAAGCTGGCGAGGGATTCAAACCTGGGTGACCTGTTGACCCTACTTCCCACAAAGTGATGCTGTTGGCTACCCTTCCTCTTGGTATCTCTCCTCCAGATGGAATCTAGAGTGACCACCCAAACCCCTCAGCTGGTTGCTGTGATCCCCATCCTTGTTCTTTGTCTCTAACTAACCCTCAGTGGTCTGGCACCACTGGTATCCTAGATGTTTCCCATGGGGCAAGACTAGAGAGGGCATCCTGTGGAGCATCTCTGAATGGTGGGGAAGCTGCAGGTTTGCCTCCGCCTCAGTCCTCCTTCAGTGAAGACCATGGGTCCTGGGAGATCCACGGTACGTGGCACTGCCCCAGCTTGGAGGAGGGGCAGCACAGTCAAGGTGAAACCATTCCTCTTACCCTTGCATATTGCCGACCTCCGTTACACAATCCAAGGGCTTTCTCAGCCTCATTCCCAAGTTCTGGGATATTCACAAGGGTTTTCTTATTGGCATATGATTGCTAAGTTGTATTTGTGTTGGGAAGTTGACCCAAAGGATTCCTCTTCTACCATCTTGTTCTAATATGAAACCTTAATCTCCTAGCTCCAGAGTTAGTGCTAGTATTATTTATATGTGCTTTATAGAAAATAGAGAAATTATACAAAACCCTATAAACAAGTTTAGCTGTAGATTCTCTTACAAAGCAAAGAAAATACAGAAGGTAAGAACAGACTGATAGACTGTACAAATAGCATCTGCCCTCCTTCTTTGGAAAAACATATGTCTGCTTTTATTTATGTAAATGTTTAAGACATTCAGGCATTATAAACTATTAGTAAATTTTTGTATATTATTCCCCTTTATTTATTTATTTATTTATTTATTATTATAAATCATAGCTGTGTACATTAATGTGATCATGGGGCACCATACACTTGGTTCATAGATCGTTTGACACATTTTCATCACACTGGTTAACACAGCCTTCCTGGCATTTTCCTGGTTATTTTGCTAAGACATTTACATTCCACATTTGCCGAGTTATATTATTCCCTTTGAGTCAACTAATGGAGATGTTTATCATTCAGCAAGTGAGGAAGGCCAATACACCTTTCAACCTAGGAACCTTTTTTTTTTTAAGTGTGATTGGTCTATTTATTTTCTTAGGGAGTTTCTTAATTTTTTTTTCATTTTCTTCATCCTGATTTCTTTTTTTATTAAATCATAACTGTGTACGTTAATGCATTTATGGGCTACAATGTGCTGATTTGATATACAGTTTGGAATGCTTACATCAAACTGGTTAACATAACCTTCACCTCCATTATTTGTTTGTTGTGCTAAGACATTTATACTCGATTCTTAATATTTTTGCCATGTACCCTTGCATTGTGCACATTAGGTGAGGTCCCATCAAATACCCTCCCTCCTCCCAGCCTCCCCCTTCCCCTCCCCTCTTCCTCCTCTTCCCTCCTTCTTTCTGGACTCTAGTTGTGTTTTATCATTGGTATGAAAATGTGGGTAATTATATATTGGCTTAT
This sequence comes from Loris lydekkerianus, assembly GCA_963574355.1. Classification (NCBI taxonomy): domain Eukaryota; kingdom Metazoa; phylum Chordata; class Mammalia; order Primates; family Lorisidae; genus Loris; species Loris lydekkerianus. The sequence goes on along the minus strand of CAUYPK010125275.1, from coordinate 5,161 downwards.
AATAGTATTGAGTACATTGGATTCAGGCTACCCATAGAAGACTGAAACTGGATCCCCACCTTTCACCATTCACAAAGATTGATTCTCACTGGATAAAAGATTTAAACCTAGGAACCATTTATTGTCATCGATTTAAGATCATCAGCAAATATGTGTTTTGCATATCAGCTCAGAGGAAAATAGAATGTCATGCGTTGCAGAGCCCAAAGAGAACTCAAACTTTGAAGCAGGGAGAACAGCAAAAGAGTTTTAATTAGTACTTTAGAGAAAACCTACCTTCTTATATTAATGTGGAATAGACATCACAGGATCACAAACCAGATCACTGGACTGGGAAAAAGGAAAAAAAGAAAAAAGATACTTTGCCAGCTAAGTGTATGTGGTCTCATTTTGGAATAGTACTTTTCTTGTAAAACTTTTCAACTATTAATCATCAACTCTATAAAAGGAATCTGAGAAAGATGGGAAGGGACGGTACCCAGCAATCCAATGAGAGCTACACATTACAAGCCTTTGATAGGCTGCTTAAAAGAAGAGCAGGGCTGAGCTATCTCTTCTACTCTCTCTTTGCTTTTTGAGGTGTCACCCAGAAAGTCAATATCTTATACTCTCACTTTGTGCTATGAAGTCAGAATATATATATATTTTCGTTTCATAGTCCCATTTTTATAAAGGAACTGGAAAATTTAACTATCATAATTAGTATATAAAGAAAAAAAAAAAAAAAAAGTAGTGCATAAAACCCCAAAGTTCTGCAGAGAGCAGTTTTGGATGTACTTGTAGTAAACACACAATATTTAGGAAAAAATATTAAGTGCAAGTTAAATTTAGGCAGCAAAAAATAAGAGTTGAAGTTCACTGGTACATTGGGTTGCTCCCAAATGAAAGCAGCATCAACGATTTCGATGCATTTTGTTTATTGGCGTGGTTGTTCTGTATTCTGAACATTCCTGGAGGAACATTTTCCCATAGATAATGTCTCTGGAAAGTAATTTTATATTGATTTGCTGTTTGGCTCATTGTGATATATAACAAAACATAAGAAAAAGCCTGTTGTTAAGCAGTGGACAGGACTTCTAGACAGGGACATCTGGTCTTAGGTAGCCTTGGTTAATGGTGATGGATGTATTTTATTTTAAACTACTGTAAGAGGGGTCTGAGTGGGAACGTAGGGTTAGATGTTCATTGTATCCATCATCGTCTTGGGATGAGCTGTTTGCCTTGAAAAAAATTAGAGATATATTTTTATAAACAATAATATAATGAAGACAGTAAAAGTGTGTCATTCCTGGGTTTCCTATCACTGCAATCTTAAAATTTATTTAGATAATTTTTCTTCCTTTTTTCCCCCCAATTTGTGTTCCTTTTTTTTGTCTTTCTTACCTCCTTCCAATGAAGAAGAGAAGTGATGAGAGGGGACATACTTGTACTTGATCTTGGGACTAAAACATTCAGTCTTTCACCTTTAAGCATGACTGACTGTGTGTTTTTTGTAGATGCCCTTTATTAGTTTGAAGAACTTCCCTTCATCTCCTTGTTTGCTGAGGGTTTCTTCCATGAAAGGATCTTAAATTTTATCAAACACTTTCCTGCATCTATTGAAACAGCCATATGGTTTTACTTTCAGATTTTGTCCATATGGTGAATTATACTGATTGATTTTCAAACTTAAAGCTACCTTTCCTTTCTGGGATAAATCACACTTTGCCATGATGTATTTTCCTTTTTATATAGTCCTGGATTTAATTAGCTGGTATTCTGTTCAAGATTTGTGGGTCTAGGCTCAGTGCCCATAGCTCAGTGGTTGGGGCATCGGCCACATACACAGAGGCTGCCGGGTTCAAACCCGGCCTGGGCCTGCTAAACAACAATGACAACTGCAACAAAAAAATAGCTGGACGTTGTGGCGGGCGCCTGTAGTCCCAGCTACTTGGGAGCCTGAGGCAAGAGAATTGCTGAAGCCCAAAGAGTTTGAGGTTCCTGTGAGCTGTGACGCCACAGCACTCTACCCAGGTCGACAGAGTAAGACTCTGTCTCAAGAAAAGATTTGTGGGTCTATGCCTCGGAAAGGTATGAATTGGGAGGTTATTTACTGATTTGTATTTATACTTTCTCTCTTTTTTCAGTACAAGTTAATGTAGACCTGCTAGAGTAATTGGACAGTGTTTTCTTCTCTTTTTCACAAAGTTTTCAAAAAATTTGCATAGAGTTAATATTGTTGGCATCTAAAATGCTTGACAGAATTTACAAGTGAAGCCATGTGGGTCTGAGTCTGGAGTTGGTTGTGTCAAAGTTTTATTCACAGTTACTAAAACTTGGAAGCAACTGCCAATGTTTTAAGAAACTGTCCAAATATTTCACAAAGTAGTTTTAGGATCTCTCAAGGACAGACAGATGTCTCACTACTGTCTTCTGCAAGGTAGCCATCCTTCCCTCTGGATGACTTCAAGTACTCTTCCAGCTCATTTTTTGTGGTGTGACTGGAAGAGGAGAGGTCACTCTGAGCACCTCTCTTAGTCACCTGTAGCCCTTGGAAGACTTGGTCACAACTTCCAGCCAGCTGGTCACGTTGTATCACATTGTTCTGATGTGTCTTCCTCTTTGCCCCCTACAGTGCCACAGTTCTGGCCACACGCCCTCTAGGGCCATTTCTCTGGTCCTTGGGCACTGGTAGGTCCAACTATTATACTCCTCTCAAACCAAAAACTCAGCAAGAATTAGGGTGGAATATTAGCCCCTGCAGAGCATGGCAGACCCGCACTAAAAGCTCCTTTTTATTCTCTTTTGTCAATAACCAGTCAGGTCACCAACTCTGTTGGCCAGATTGATGTCAAACAACAAAATTAATTTCTTCTTCCAATCCATAGAAGTTATTTTCTTGGAGGCACCTCTATGCTTGGCTTTACAGAAGGATGGAAATAACTTCTTTCCATGAACACCATGTTCTCCCAAAGCCCACATCTCTTACCCAGACCTTTAATCACTGGTGGAGAGGGGCTAGCCCTAACTGCTGCTGTCTCTGAACTTAGAATGTGGGAGACTCAGCCCACTTTTCCCACAGACTTGTACTTTAATCACTATCATAAACAACAAGGAAAAGCCCACTTACTATCCTGCTACCCTGGTATGACTGCATCAGCTGGAAATTCAAGGCACATGGCCTTTTTAATAGACATGAATCTCAGTAAGCTCTGCCACGTGAACTTTCATGGTTAAATCTGACCTAAATATGGTCGGTGGAACCAAAACCTGGACTCGCTGTTGTAGCTGAGATAAGCATTATATTTTGAGTGGAACAATATTTTAGTTATACATACTTTCTAGGTGCTGATGAGTTAAAAGATTCTTGCTCCTTGTTGCCTATTTATTAGCAAAGAATGAGTCAGGACGTTAAACTCCAGAGGCTGTTAATTTTCCTTGGATAGAGAACATTAGTATCTGAGATTTTAGGTCATGTTCTCTCCAAAAGCTTCTTCTTTCTTTCTATAGTTTTGATTTTCTTCCAGTTCCATTTCAAGAACTATATGAGGGATTAACCTCTTACTTTCCTGTGCCTTCTAATATAATCACCCTCTCACATGGTCTCATTGTCTTGCTTGTAAAAGCACTACTCATAACCTGAAATTTCAGGGACCTAAACCATGGGTTTAACCACAGAGGAGTGATAGATATTACCCATCAAAGGGAAGTAATACTAAAGCGTGCATTCCTCTCTTTGGGGTGGAGAGAAAAACATCTCAATTAATAAAAACACCCACACACAGTACACACGCATGCACACTCACACACACACACACACACACACACATATACAAATATATATATACACACACACTATTACTATACCTGGAACAGTTGACCTCTAGAATTCAGATTGGTTTTATTATGTGAATTGGTTTAAGAATGTATCTAGACTTTTAGATCAATAGAGACACTGTAAGATAATTTTTTCTTTTCTTTTTTTTTTTTTGAGACATAGTCTCACTATGTTGTCCTCTGTAGAGTGCTATAGCATCACAGCTCACAGCAACCTCCAACTCTTGGGCTCAAGCAATTCTCCTGCCTCTGCCTCCCACGTAGCTGGTACTACAGGCACCCACCACAACACCCAGCTATTTTTTGGTTGCAGTTGTCATTGTTGTTTAGCAGGCCCAGACCAGACTTGAACCCACCACCTTTGGTGTATATGGCAGGTGCCCTACTCACAGAGCTATGAGCACTGAGCCTGTAAGATAATTTTTTAAAAAATGGAAATTAAGCTTATACTACATTTTCCCAAGATTTTCTCTGATTTTGTTTTGCAAAAATGTGTTAATTACAAAAATTCAAGAAAAAGCACAAGAAAATTAAAAATCTCCCCCACATTTTCTTTATGCCAAAATAACAATAGCTAAAGTAAATATAATTCCAGCCATCTGTCTTTGTTTAAAAAAAAAAAAAAAGGAAGGAAGGGAGGGAAGGACCAGGGACCATAACGTACCTGTTATTTAAAAATTAACAGTATTCAGTTTAATTTTAATTCACCCAAAGAAAAAGATACTGATGTAAAATTAAAGATGATAAATTTGAGATTAATATTTCTTTCTTATAAAATGTTTCTTTAGAAATCTCTTCAAAATTAAGAAAAAATAGAATCTTTATGAGGTTTAAGTAATGTTCAACTTTATATTCTTATTATTATATCAATCTTGAAATCTTTAAATATCTTATTATTATTTATTAATATTTAAATAACCTTCAGATATCTGGTGATAACTTTAAAGCTTGGAATGAAAATGGTAAAATTAGCACCTGCACTTACATTTTTGCACTTCCACAGCCCCCTATCCTCATTTTTTATTTTACATTCATATCTTTTTAAATAAAGCTTTATACGCGTTATAGTTTTATATTGTTGAGGTTCATATCATTCATGTTCTAATTCTGTAAACATAATTTCCACGTCGGCCAATCATGGGCCACTATTAGTTCTATATGAACATAATCACTACCATTTCAGCACAACACTGGTATCCACAAATTTCCTACAAAAACTGTATGCCTTTATTAAATTTCCTTCCAGCGTTTACATTTACATTTATGTTAACAATAATACCTTGATTGTTAGAGCTAAAGAAGAAAAGAACAGAGAAGGGCTTAATATATAAGCACACGTTCAAAC
>CAUYPK010125273.1:0-42085 GCA_963574355.1 Loris lydekkerianus | reverse complement strand
TTCCACTTTATTAGCAGTTTCCTTCATTGTTTCCATCATTTCTTTCATTGTTTTCATCATGTGTATTCTAAATTCCCTTTCTGACATTCCTAACATTTCTTTATAGGTGGAATCCTCTGCAGTAGCTACCTCATGGTCCCTCAAAGGGGTTGTTCTGGACTGTTTCTTCATGTTGCCTGGAGTTTTCTGCTGATTCTTCCTCATAAGTGATTTCTTTTATCTGTTTCCTTGCCCTAATTTACCTTTCACTTTCTCTTTCTTTTTAAGTTCTTATGCCTGTGGACTAAGGTTTTGATGAGTCCTTTTGGTACAGGACCAGAAGGATGAGAAAGTTGAAGAGCAAGAAAGGGATGAAAGAAAGGAGGAATGAGTGAAAAGAAAATACAGAATGGAGAGGAGGTGGGTAAAAGGAATATTGACAAAAAGAAGAGAGGCACAGAAAGCAGGAGACAGAGTAATATAGGTGTACAGTAGGGTAACTTTGACCCAACCTTAGACAAACCCCACCTTCTGGGGTTCCCTTGAGGTCAGCAGTTCTTTGCTAACTTGATCAGACACAGTACCCCACCTCCACCAAGTAGAGAGGAAAGATGAAAATGCTATAAACCAAACCAAAAGAAGCAAACAGAAAACTTTATGGGATAAAATTGGGTGAAAAACCAAATAATAGGGGTAGAAACACTAGCAAAAATGAAATTCTAGTTATTGAAAAAGGTAGCAATGTGAAATTGTAATTAAACTAGAAAAATTGAGAAAGAAAAAAAAATCTGTATGGAAAAGGTTGAAATTAAAAAACAAAACAACATCAACAACATCAAAATAAACAAAACAAGAACAACAACAACAACAAAAAACCTCTCAACCAAAACAAAGCAGTGTATATATGTTGTTAAATATTGTCTGGGCAACACTTGGTCTTCTGGGGTATGAGATGTTAATCACAGTGCTGATATGACTGGAGGCCGCTGATTTCTCAAACCCCACCAGGTAGACACCCTAAATTTCTCTTCAGCCCTCTTAAAAGGCACTTTAAACTTGTAAACTTGCCAAGCAGAAGCTTTCCCAGGAAAGTGCTTGTTGCTGGAATCACTGCTGAAGTGGCTATCCACTCACCCAGTGTGCCAAAACCAGTCTCACTCTGCCCCTGAGGGTTAGGGCTGTAAGGCTTAGTCCCCACCTTTAGGCTACTTAGTCACTAGGTTACCAGCTCCCACTAGATTCTTGCTCTGCGACCCTGAGGGCGGAGCTTGCCAGGGCAGTTCTCTCCCAATAGCTCTCTGTGGCCCACAGCCAAACACTGTTAGCTCCGTCTGGCTCAGTGGCTCAGACTGGGGCTGTAGACAATGCCCAAAGTTCTGCGCACTCCTCCTCAAGCTCTCCCCAAGGCAGTTCAACTGAGTGACAAGTCCAAAGACACCAAAACAGTTCACAAGTAAGGTCTTTCCAGTTTGCAGTCTGGCTGCTACTGTACTTACAGTTGCCAGAGGGTTTAGACCGATTGAACACATGCAACCACTTGCCGGTTTTGCACTGTTTTTGTCCTCCTCTTGGGGTCCAGAAGTCTCTCGTTGACTCCCTGTATCCTCACAGGGATGATTATAGGCAGATCCCACCAGCCAGAGATCCCTGGAGTCCTATATCCCCAGACTCACGGTGCCCAGATGCAAGGAAGCTGTTACTCGGCCGCCATCTTGCTCTCTCTCTCGGTAGGTTGACTTTTAGTTCTTCAAGGTATCTTCATACAGCTTTCCACAGAGGTTACACTAGTTTGCAGTCTCACCAACAGAGTATAAGTATTTCTTTTTCTCTGCATCCATGCCAGCATATGTTGTTTTGGGATATTTTGATAAAAGCCATTCTTACTGGAGTTAGTTGATAACCTCATTGTGTTTTGATTTGCATTTCCTTGATGATTAAAGATGTTGAACATTTTTTCATATATTTATTGGCCATCAGTCTATTTTCTTTTGAAAAGCTTTTGTTCCTGTCTTTTGCTTAATTTGTTATAGAGTTGTTTGATTTTTTTTTCTGCTGATTTTCTTGAGTTCTTTATAGATTCTGGTTATCAGCCCTTTATCAGATGAATAGCATGCAAATATTTTCACCCATTCTGTAGGTTGTCTATTGTTCTACTGATTATTTCCTTGGCTGTACAGAAGCTCCTTTAATTTAATCAGGTGCCGTTTGTTAATTTTTGTTGTTGGTGTGATTGCTTTTGGGGTCTTCTTCATAAATTGGTTGCCTCGGCCATTGTCTATAGAGTTTTTCCATTATTTTCTTCAAGAATTTTTATAGTTTCATGACTTAGGTTTAAGACTGTTATCTGTTGTGAGTTAATTTTTGTCAGTGGTGAGAGGTCCAGACCCCATTTTAATCTGCATGTGGGTATCCAATTTTCCCAGCACTACTTATTGATTGGGGATTATTTTCTCCAATTTATGTTACTGTCTGCTTTGTCAAAGATCAAATGGCAATATGAGGATGGTTTTATATCTGAGTTTTCTGTTCTGATCTATTGCTCTATGTCCCTGTTGTTGGGCCAGGACCATGTTGTTTTGGTTATTATAGCCTTATAGGATAGCTTGAAGTCTGATAAAGTTATGCCTCCTGATTTCCCTTTTTGCTTAAAGTTGCTTTGATTATTTGGGCTTTTTCATACCATGCATAGAATTATTTTTTCTTTCTAGATGAGTAAAAAATAACACTGGTATTTTGATGGGGATTACATTGACTCCTGTAGATCACTTTGGGTAGTTTAGACATTTTAACAATATTGATTCTGCCAATCCATACTCATGATATATTTTTCCATTTGTTTCCATCCTCTGTGATTTTCTTCCTCAGTAACTCACAGTCCTCCCTGTAGAGGTTAAATATATTCCTACATACCTTATCTTCTTTAGAAAGCTGTCTTAGTTCATTTTTTGCTGCTCTGGAAGAATACTTTAGACTAGTAAAGTATAGATTACTTTACCAAGGGTAATATGTAAAGAACCAAGATTTATTTGGCTCATGATTCAGGATGATGGGAAGTTCAGGATCAAGGGGTTGCATTTGGTGGGGACTGTTTGCTATGTCATAACATGGTATAAGGGCAGGCAAACACATGAAACAGAGAGAGGAGTGGGGCCAAACTTATTCTTTTATCAGGAACTCACTCCCAGAACAACTAACCCAACACCTCAAAAATTAATTCATTCATGAAGATGATACTCCCATAATCTAATCACTCCTTAAGGTCCCCATCCCCTAATGCTTTTACATTGGCAATTAAACTTCAACATGGGTTTTGAAGGAGACATTCACACCATGGCAGAGGCAATGGAACTTGAATGTGATAGCAGAAGCATATAACCATCTAGTGAATCATATACAGGTTTTATCCTCTAGTTCATTTTTACTCAAATAAGTTTTCTGTTATCTCCATAAAGTCTCAGCATCCTTTTAAAAATACTTACACACAAAACCCAAGTGTTATCAAGATGTCGAACCTCCAAAGGGGAAAAAACGTATAAGCAATTCCCCTCCCCTCTCTTATAAAATGCCAACTCAACTTCTGTTTGCATCTGAAATGAAGTATAGAAGAAGAGTTATGCTAATGGAAGCTTAAGTTATTATTAGGCAGAAGTGCTATTTTACCTCTATCCCATACTGTTCCCACATACCTGAATTTTAAACATGTGTCTTGTAAATCACTATGGATTTAATCATGGCAAACTATGTGGAGACAAATGCGGAATCATTATCAGCTGTAGTCAGTATCCATACCTCTCTTCTTAATGATGCCCCAATTTTCATTCAATATGCCATGGCTTATTAAATGAAATAATAAAGTCCTATAACCTACCTATTTGGGGGAGTATGAAGCTTAAATCATCAGCGTATTACATTATTCTGACTCCAATATTGCCTCTTTACTGGCCATGTGGCCTAATTGATCTAACCATAATAAACCTTGGAACTTTTGCCTGGGATTTCTGGACAGAAGTGTTTTCTCTCACCCGCTGGACTTATGAATGTGTAGTCTGACCACTTGAAGCTATATCATAGTTTTTTGGAGAAGTGACACAAAACCAGGGTCACTAGACAAAATCACCTTTGATTATCATCCTGCCTCTGGAGTCTTCCAGCTACTTGACCCAATCAGTCCCTCATTGTTTAAGCTGATATGTATTCATTCTTCTTTATTTTATTACTTAAAGTATTCCAACTTGGTTTCTTATATACTGAGTATTAAAAACTATGAAAATTCTTTTTGGGATAAGGGACACAGGAAGAATAACAACATATTATTTATTCATTCAATAAATATTTATTGGGAGTCTAGTATATACAAGACTCCATTCTAGCCTTGGGCATAGAATGGAAAATGAAATAAATAGTTAGTTAAAAGATACAGATAATTATGGCAGCAAATCAGTACAGGGTATAAATGCTATAGCAGAATAAATACAGGCTACTTCAGGGCATATACCATGAGTATATTATGTTGTTTAAGGGATTCAGGGGTACCTTCTAGGAGAAGGGAAATTTCTCCCAAGCCTTAAAACAGAAGCCAAAAAGTATGTGTATTTGTGTACATAATTATGTATTTATGTGTGTGGCCATGCACACCTACACATAAAGGGAATTCCCAGAAGAGGAAAGAACATGTGGGAAGGCATAAAAACAGGAATTGAAGTACCTGAAAAAAATTTAATCTATCTACAGCATAAATGTTGGGAAGCTAGAGAGGGTCATAGTGTGAGAACAACCAGGAAAAGTAGAAAGGAATGGATTGTGCAGGACCTTGAAGGCCAGGTAAGAAGTGTGGAAAATCTTTGGAACAATAGAAAGGTATTGAAGGGTATTAAGGAGATAAATGACATGATCTAATTTTCCATATTGGTGATCGAAAGAAAGACAATTTGAAAGTAATAAACCAAAGGAGAGACCAATTCAAGACTAGAAAAGCAGAACAGAGCCCCACAGGGAGGAAGAAAAGGAGTGCCAAGTGGTTATCTCCAGAGTGATCTTGCCTTTAAGGAAGAAATAAATGAGTTTGTCAAAAGCAAGCCAGTTGTCATCCGAGCCAATTGCAGATTTACACCAAGACTATGCTACTGAAGTTAAAAATAGCTTTCTCTTACCTAGATCATCCTCCCCTTGAATAGATTTTTTTTTTTTATAAACATGTTCATATGCACACACATTACACACTATCTAGAAGACAGCTGGCAAAGTGACTTTTATTTTATCATATTTAAATAGCTACGACATTTGCTTCTGTTAAGTTTTCGTGTTGCTTCCATTCTATGGGAAAAAGTAGTAGTGGAAGAGGTCTTAGATTTTTTTAGTTCTTGATTGAATGCTGACTGTCCCCACTTAGTAGCTGTGCAGACTTGGGGAAATTAATTAAGCCAAGAAATATAATACAGAATGGTACATGTTATAGTAGGATAAGTATAAGCCCCTTGGGGGACTCATACAAGAGCATATTGTCCTGTTAAGGAAATTCAGGGAGATTCTTATCTCTCTATGTCTCAATTTTATCCTATCTTAAAAAGACATAAGACTATCTTGTATCAATTAGCTATTATTATATACCAAACAACTTCCAAAATGCAGCGGCTTAAAATAATGAACTTTTTTTTTAGCTCTTAATTCTTCTCATGCTCAGCTGTTTTTGGCATTGCTCACTCACATGCTATGGGAAGTTGAAGGTTGGTTTGCTGATCTTGCCTGGGCTCCCACATATCTGGGCTTCAGCTACAGTGGCTCATCGTTGACCCATTACTCACTCATTTTCCAAAAAGATAGCCTGGGCTTGTTCTCATGGTGGCTGTGTGGAAATATGCCAGAACTCTTACAAGTGTAGGCTCAAAATTGGCAGAACGAACGTCATTTATGCTGTATTCTGTTGAATAAAGCAAGTCACAAGGCCAGCCCAGATTCAAGAGGGTGGAGAACCAAAACTTCCCCTCTTGATGAGAAGGGCTGCAAAGGAACGTTATAAAGGGGCATTGACAGGTAGGGTAGGGGGAAGAACAGCAATAATATGATGAGAATATACCGGAAGGTACCCTGAACAGTGCCTTACTCACAGATGCTCAATACCTTTTAATTTTTCCCTTCCTGTAAACATCAACAGCAAAACCAGACACATGGTTGATCAGCCACTGCACGTTGAAATAAAAAAAGTTTATAGAAACAGAATAGATAAACTTTTTAATATATGCCTCAGCATTACTTATTCCTTTTTCAAAGGCAAGTGTTTTTAAAAAAGATTTCCAAAAGAGCAAAATTACAGGCCTTGCTTTTAGAAAAAGTAGGCAATGTGGTCTCTCTCTTGCTCTTCTTTCTTTCCCCCCCAAGAATACCCTCAGAATGATAGGACTTCACATTCTCTTCTCTAGCAGAACAATGCGTTATTTTGGTCTGCCTTTGATCACTGGTGATTCACTTTAAAGGCAGCAGTGCTGGAAAAATGCAGAAAGCAGAGTTGCAATCAGAAAAATGACTATATAAAAATGGCTTCCTCTGACTCTCTGTCTTTGATCCTGAGAGTTTTTGAGTCACTGTTTAATTCCTTGGGCTGTTGACAACCAACTGGACTGAGAAAGGTAGGTTGGGTTCAGTTTTTTGGGCAGTTCTTATCAATAGTTTCTCTGAGTTTTGCCAGAAGTTAAGTGTTGGGTATATTTCTGTGTAATTTGTCAAGGAGACATTTCACTTAAAGATGCCAAGCATATAAAGTAAGATTTTTATTTTAAAAGTAGACAGATAATAGATTGGTTTAAATTACCATCCTGGTAATTTTACAGAATGTATCAAAAACCTAAAGATTATGCAGAGCCTTTGACTCAACTACTCTAATTTTATCCTAAGGAAACACACAGAAAAGTGTGTTTTTTAAGAAGAAAGTTTTTATACTAGGGTTGTATATTTTTGGAAAGAATATCACAGAAGTGATCTTCTTGGTATTCTTGTCAAATCAAATGAAGGGTACATGATATAAAAACATGCTCATGGAAGCAGTATGTGCAATAGAGAAAAACTGGAAACAAATGTTCAATAACAGCGGATTAGTTTGGCATATATTTTGTTATATCCATACACTGAGATATTTTCTAGTTGGTATAAATTATGATGTAGATTAATAGTTATAAACGTGAAAAGGCTGATTGCAAAGAAGAATATATAGTAAGATTTCATTTAAAATTTTAAAAATATCTATATGTAAATTTAGTTTAAAAACTTTGCATACTGCCTCACTTCAACCTTATGAGGAAGACATTTTCATCCCAGAGCCTGTCCCTGAGTGTCCTGTGGCCTGGCCCACTAATATTAAGAGTAGTGTAGCTTTCTCCTGTTAGTGCCAATGTCCATACATTGTCAACCAGAAGTTGACCCTTGTGACACAGGAAGCAGTTTTTTCTTCCTGGGAAAAACTGCACACATCAGAAAAATATCTCCCATCAGAAGGAGTACATGTTTTCCATAACCCCATTAAAAAGTGGGCAATAGATAAGAATAGAAGCTTATCAAAAGCAGCCAGCCAAATGGTGAACAAACAAATAAAGAAATGCTTAACATCACTAATCATTAGGAAATGCAAATTAAAACCACAATGAGATATTACCTTATCCCTGTTAGAATGGCCATTATTAAAAGTCAAAAAACAAAAGATGCTGGCATGGATAGATGCAGAGAGAGGAACACTTAACGTACTGTTGGTGGGACTGCAAATTAGTCCAACCTCTACGGAAAGTAGTATGGAGATTCCTCAGAGGAATAAATGTAGACTTAACCATTTGACCCACCAATCCCACTACTGGGTGTTTACCCAAAGGAAAAGACACCTGCATCGAATGTTTATTGGAGCATTGTTCACAATCACAACGATGTGAAATCAACCTAAATGTCCATTAATTGATGAGTAGATAAAGAAAATGTGATATATATATATATATATATATATATATATATATATATATACACATATCGTACTGAGCCATAAAATGAATGAAATATTGTCTTTTGCAGCAACTTGGATGGAACTGGAGACCATTATCATTAGTAAAGTATCTCAGGAATGGAAAAAAAAAAAAATCACATGTACCCTCTCTTAACTGGGAACTAATCAATGGGCACACATTGGCACAGAGAGATGTAAAGGTCATTAGAAATCAAGAAGGGGAAAGAGGAGAGAGAGAAGGGGCAAAAACCTTACCTATCAGGTACGATGAATACTATGCATAATAAAAGCTACAACTTACGCATTGTAAAAGGTATTCCTGCAACAAAACATTTGTACCTCATTATTTTGAAATAAAAAATTAAAATTAAAAAAGAAGTACATATTTTCAAAGGTGTATTCTACTCAAGGGGGCTAATGAGGTCTCCTAAATTTATTGCAAGGAATAAACAAGATAACATCTACCTAATAACATACATGAAAGTATTTGGCCCAAAAGGTAATTTTAGATGTTGGTCAAGCCTACAGTGTCATATAGGAAATGACAGGAACAATGGGTCATACGGGGAACAAATATGTCTCTTTTTCCTATGAATAATTCTCATATACTTGTAATGTACTGAGAACTTTAGAGACAAATAGCTAGATAGGATTTGTAGCTTTTTTTTTTTATTGTTAAATCATAGTTGTGTACATTAGTGCAATCGTCTGTACCCATTCTTAGGATTTGTAGCTTTTGTAGGCCTGAGGGTGTAGCTGTTTTGAAACATGTCTGCAAATCATTTGATACTTCTCTTACCAAGGGGTAGATCTATGGCTATTCCCCTTGAATTTGGACTCATCTTAGTGACCAGTTAACCTCTAATAATAACTTAACCATTTGGAAGAAAAAGTTATCATAAAATATATTTCTTGCTTTCTTAATAAATAATTTAGAACACATTTGAACTTCTTTGTAACAATTCAGGTCACTGTAAAACATCATTTTACACACAATTCTGCTTTTTTTGTGGAATGTGATTTTAAGATCTGCCATGGTACTGTTTTCCTCTCATATTGTCTTCAAGTTCTATGTTTTCTTTATATGACTTTCTTATTATCTCAGAATTATCTCATGAATTACAGTAAAGTTCTAAACAAGATTTTAAGGTACCTTTTCTTCTATAATTTTCCAAAAAAGAAACTATTTAATTTCAGTTTGAATTCAAAGTTATTTTTCCAGTTTTCACATTTATCATCCAAGTTGTTTTCTACTTCTGTTCAGTAAAAATGTCATCTGACCAATTTGTGTGAAAATAGAGAATAATTCCCATCCAAACCCCCTGGTTTTGGAAATAAGAAAAGTTCTGAGGGTCTACAAAGTTGCCAAAGGAAAGCTAAATTTAATGATGATTGAGAGTATTTGCAAGCTTATAAAGACAAAGATCAATATCATCAGTCTTTTCTATGGTAGAAAATAATGAAGCCTATTAAAAAAGTGATACAGTGGATGAAATGAGAACCTCAAAATAAGCAAGCATGGGCCAGAATCTGATAACATTCACTAGTAGAATTTCATTATAAAGTTGTGACAAGGGCCAAGCAGACCTGGATTTACGATCCATCTCTTCAACTAACTTGCTGTGTAGATTTGACAAGATACTTAATTTCTTTGAGTCCTTGTTATTTGCAAAGAAAGGAAGATATGAATACTTACCTTACTGTATTGTCATGAGTATTAAATATAATAATGTTGTCAAATCACTCAGCCAAGTTTCTAGCACTTAGTACAGGATCAAATATTATTTTACTTTTATCTTTTCCATACCACCAACATCTTTTCCAGGAAAATGCAATGCTACTTTCAGCCAAACTATAAAATAGGGACATTCATTTGGGCATTATTGATGCTCATCTGCCTGTCTTTGGACCGTTTGACATTTTGAAATGAATGATTAATAACTACCCCTTTGTGGTATATACATTATTTTGTTTCTTTTAGCTAGAATCTTGTCCTCAAGTCTAACCAAAATAAAGGAAACTGGAAAGACACTTGTTTATACAGAACCACTAATAGAAAGTTTTTCAGGTAACTTTTTGAGGGTATATAAGTTAGAATTAATATTTGGCTGTTAGTAATGAAAAGCTCAAAATAGTGGCTTGAATCAACTGAAGGTTTTATTTTTCTCATAATAAAACTGGCAATAGTGTGGTTGCTTTTATGATATCAAAGACCTAGGTCCCTCTTATCTTTGTGCTTAGCCTGAATTGGTAAATGCTTGCTGCTTTATGGTCATGTGACGGCTGCCCCACCTTAACCTTCAGGTAGAAAGAAAGGAAGAGATAAAGGGATAAAGCCACATTCCAGCTGAGTCAGTATTCCCTTCCTTTTTAAAACTCTCATGGAAACTTTCCTGTAATTTCCACTGAAATCTCAAGGGCTGGATCAGAGCTATACAACAGAACTTTCTGCAATGATGGAAATATTCCTTATCTGAACTATCTGAGATGTTAGCCACTATACACTTAGGACTAAGCAGCATGTAAAATGTGCCTAATGGGATTAAGAAAACGAACTTGTAATTTCACCCAATTTTAGTACATTTAAATTTAGATACATGTATCTATCTTGTGGCTACCATATTGAACTGTGCAAAGTTAGTCACATGATGACCTCATCTACAAGAAAGGCTGGAAAATGTAGGTTTGGAGCTGAGGACATTCCTTCCTCCTACAAAATTGTGGCTTTCTTAGTAAGGAAAAACAAATATAAATATAGGTTGGGCAAAGAGCAATCTCTGCAACAGAAGGATAGCTGCAGGCTCATTCCTTAAGCCCAGAGGAATGGAGACCCAATGGGTTTATCACAGGCCTGAGGAATGGTGTGTCTGGATAGATATTAAGTAACTTAAAAGCAGAATCTTGGAAGTAGAGTTGAATTCAAGTACCTTGCTTTTGCAATGTGGAAACTGAGGCTCAGAAGGATGACTGAGAGGCCTTATTAATAGATAAATAGGATTACATGCTCTGAAGTAGTATAGTGCTGAGTGGTCTTTATAACATCACCTATAATAAAATGTAAAATCTCAGAAAGAAAATGCCTATTTTTTTAAAATATAAGAAAGAAAAGCTAGAGAGATTTTGATGCCACCTATTGGTAGACCGAGGTATAAGTGTCTTTTCATAGCATAGCTAGTTACTTAGTGTTAGAGGCAACCACAGGTCATATAGGGTTTCCTTATAAAAGAATGACAGTGAAAGATGTAATCCCTCCATCAGCTTGGAACTTGTGTACTAGTTCTCCATTGACTCTCAACATTTTAGAAGCATTTTCTTAGAGTATTCCTCTATGCTTTCCAGTAATACAACCAACCTCAGGCATATACAGAAACTCCAGAGGAAGACATATCAGTCAATTCTCATAAGCACCTGAAATAGAAAAAAAGAACAAAATGTTCGAGCTATAAATAACCCTGGGGTGACATACAAGGTTCTTATTTGATCCACATTCTCAAAAATAAATCCTGTTATTTGCAGCAGTCCCCCGGACTAGTTGAATACGTATCCACCCTACAGCTCAAAAGAAAAAAAAAAAAAAAAGAAAAGAAAACAGAAATTCAATTTCAAAACAAAATGCTCACTCTGACTCATTCAGGGAAGGATCCAAGGTTTTTGATGCAGGGCACTGACTCTCTGCCTATTTTTCCCCTTCATCATCTGCTACCCTAAAAAATGGTATCAACTGCATTGGTAAAAATCCACATCTCTTTCCGTTTGTTCCCTGGCTCCATTCCAGCATTTCACTTGTCACAGTGATGGGTGAGATGCCTTTCATATTGGCATAAGACAACGAACGGATGCCTCCCCTTATGTTATCAAACAGAGACTCGGCAAGTGAATCTACCCAGAGCTGGAGCTTCCTTTGCAGCTTGGGATCACCAGTCCCACCGTGTCTCTGTGGTTTGACTTTTGACCATGACTGTAGAACCCAGCAGCTCAGAATCCATGAAAAGGAGAGTGGGGAGGAGGTAAGTGGTACAGGCAAGGACATTTTGATGTTATAATTGTTGAGGGAACTCTGACTGGTGGGCAACTGTGGGGGCAGTGATTGAAAACATGATTTATGAGCGTGTTAAAAATCTTCATTTGTACCGATGAACTGTTGATTTCATATGAAGAGTGTGAGTAAATTCTGTTTTATGTGCCCTGCAAAGAGCCTCTCTTTGGATTTACCTGCAGTGTCATGCTTTGAGAAAAAAAATTTCAAGTTTCTGGCATAAAACGCACATGTGCTCTGTGTACTGGCGTGCTGGCAACTGTTTGTTTCTAATTAGGGAGTTGAAGCCTGCTGGCAGAGGAAACCATATTTGTCACAAGTTGTAGCATTGTGTTTAGTTTATGTGTCTGTGTTTTTAACATGGAGGGCCAACGATAATCGTACTGCACCCCCCCCCCCAATTCCCCCGGGCTTTGATTCTAACTTCTGCTCTAAGGTCTGTGGTGTATTATCCAGTCTTACTTTCCCCTTCAGAGCCTGCTTCAATTAATACTCCTTGTTCTCCCACTAACCAATTGTATTGCTTGCTCTGTGCAACCACCCAAACCTTGGGGTTTTTGTAGATACAATAACATTTACTTGGGAAGGTTGTTGTACAAATTAAATGGTATAGTAAATAAAGTGCCTAATAGATTGCCTGAAAATAGTAAATGCTCGGGACATCTTAATTCCTTTTCTATCACCTATAGAATAAGAGGCTTATGATAAACGATCCCTAAGGTTTTTAAATTATTATTAGTTTAACAAATGCTTGTGGACTGCCTGCTGCCAGATATCTTTTTAGGCATTGGGATTATAATCATGACCAAAACAACTAAACAAGAATATAATTTACTTGCATGAAACTTAAATTTTAGAGAGCACAATCAACATGTAGGGAAATACATAATGAGTTTTCTTCCACCCCTTCCTCCCCAGCCCCCCACTTCATCTTTGTAAGCTCTATCCAATTTAAACTTTAAATTTGTCTCTGAGGCTACTTTTTAAAAGCTGGAAGGGATATTTTTGACTTAATATTTTCATATTTAGTAAACATGTACTGGTTTTTGCCTTGCCTGAATCCATCCCCTCTGTTCTGATAGGAGAACCCTCTGGAGAACCACCCTTGGTCTCATTTTCAGTGTGTGTACAGGTGGGGCTTCATCCTGGCTCTAGGATTTCTGTAGGAGAATGTTGGATGCTCCCAGATACTCTGGGAAGACTGGCTCATTCATGTAATTCCATATCCCAAGGCCACAGGATTGGCTTGTGCATAACCACATGACTCAATTTTTTCCAATAAAAGCAAATCCAAGGATTTATGTGGGAATTTCGGTATACAGACAAGCTCCCTCTAATTCTGCACAGGATTTGTGTTTAGTGTTACCCCATATCAGAAGGGCTTGAGAAACAACTAGATTCTTCCTTCTAAAGATTGTTTCTCTGCTTCTCAACGATCTTCCTAGTGGCTTTTACAGAACTGTTAATGGGGCTCCTGTTCCTTATCCTATTGTTTCTCCTGTTTTGACCTTCAAAATTGGGAACTCTAAGGCAATGAAAAAGCTTTTGACTGATAACCCTTCATATTAGACTGTAACACCCAGCCTGTGACATCCCAGCATCAGAAAAAGGCTTCCATGCACTTCACGTATTCTGAAGCCCAATATGAGTCTGACAATAACTATGTGCTGAGAGAATTTAGTTGTCTAGTTTATCTATGGTAGCAGAAACAATCAGAAACAATATACATATGTTCTTTGTTCATTTGTCTGTTCTTTGTTCATTTGTCTGAATTTGAATAAGTTTGGAATAGGAAAGCCATTTGATCTTTTGAAAGTACCTTGTAACACGTGGCAGTGGTTACCTTACACAAAACAGCATGCTTGTATCAATTTTTAAACATAGGTACTCCCTAAGTTCTCTATCTTATTTGGGAGGTGGATATATTAAGGAAGACATTATAAGATTTAGAAAAAGACTCTTTGTGCATTCATTTACTCATACATTTATTTACAAAAAAAAAAAAAAAGAAAAGAAAAAAAAATTGTCAGGCTCCTGCCATGTACCAGGCACTGTTGTAGACCTGAGGATACAGAACTGAGCAGTACTTTCCCCATTTGGGAGGACAATTGAGAATTCCTCCAAGAAGTTTTCTTGAATGTGTGAAAAAATATATATAACTCCCACTCCTTCTCCCTCGATATTAGCTACTTTACCCTGAGTGGAAGTGGGGTCCCAGCCCTTGGAGAACTAAACAAGCGTCCCCAGGAGCCCAGTGTGAGTAACAAAGCTGAGAAGGCAGCGGCGAGGGCAGGCGCGGCAGGACCGCGGAGAGCTCCACCGCCAAGTCCAGGGCGGGGCCGGGGCGCGCGTGCTGGGACGAGGCTCGTGTCCGCCGGAACCCCCCAGGGGGCGCTCGCGCGGAGGTTTCTGACTAGTATCTCGCCGGGTGGCTGGGCGCATGGGTTTCGTCAGAAGGTGGAAATCTCTCTGTGAGAAGCTGCCGTCTCCCCGCCACCCGCTCTCGCCCCCTTGTCTTCTCTCCCTCCTCATTTCCTTCACCCCCCTCCTCTACACTTCCTCCCCTTTTCTCCAGGACCCTTCCCTTTACTCTTTGAGTTAACTGCCAGCCGACCTGCCGTCTCCAACATTTTCACCCTCTACCCCCACCCCCATCGCCAAGAATGGAGTCAGGGTTTCCGGAGAGACCCAACTCTCCGCTCAGCGTCTTTTCCGCCCGCTGTTGCTAAACTGGCCTCAGAGGACCAGGGGGAGGGAAGTCCGACCCCCACCCCCTTCCACCGCCCCACAACTACAACACAAGCCACCTTCACTTCAGAGCGGATTTTGCATCCCAGGGGCGGGACAGACCTCGTCCCGGGCTGAATTCTCTCTCTACTCTTCGAGCTCGGCACACCCAGGTAAGTAAATACCAACTCTGTGTTCTGCGATCTTGACGCGCTGTGATTGCAAAGTCTGTCTGGGCTGCTGCGTAGCACGACCAACTTTTGAGGTGCATGGGCTTTCGCTTAAATTTGACTGTTTATCATTGCTGCTGTTGTTTTAAGAGGCAGTTGCAAGCATTGTCTTTAATGTAAAGGAACTTTCATCCCATACGTCTTCCTTCTGACATCCACCCAATTCGCCCAGGTGGGGTGGGGCGAATAGAGTGGGGAGGGAGACCGCGGAGGGGACTACAGCGCACGGGTGAGGGGCGGGTCAGGGAAGCCCTGAACGGGGGAAGGGATGACTGTTAGGGATGGGGAGAGGGAGCGGGAAGGCGTCCAGCTGAAGTTGCAGCTTGCCCTCTGACAGTGAGAAAGGTGTGGAACATTGTAGTGATATCCAATGTCCCACACCTGGGGGGGATTCAACCGTGGCTGGATTCAAACTCTCAACCTTATCCCCCACCCCTCTTACCATGAGGTTCCAGCAATATCTAGTTGCATCCAGAGCTCTCTGGCCTAAAACTAATCAATAGGCTTGCAAGTGCCTTGATTCAGTTCAATCCTTCAGTGCTTCTTCCTCTGTTAAAGTAGCCAGAGGGAAAGGGGGGGGGGGGGCGGGACTGGAGGGATCACTGAAGCCAAGCTGATTAAAAAGATCACAGACGCGCAAGGATTGTTAGGACTGAATCAAAGGGAGGCAATTAGGAGCCGGTCCACGCCAAGTCAAGTGAGTGTTGATTCCCCTTCTGTGGGGGCAGGCTGATTCTGACGGGTACACCTTCTCTCCAAGTAAGTGAAGTAGGTGGGCGTTAAGGCTCCATTTCCCATTCTACCCTCCAGATTTGACCACGCCCCCGGGTGGCCTTCTAGGACTGGCCTCCAGTGCCAGAACTTGCCAGGCTCTAGGAAAAATCACAAATTGCGGAGATGATGCCTGGTGTACAAACTTATGAAGGGCTTAACGCGTGGATTTGGTAGTTGGAGAGAGGAAAGATGAGCAGAAGGGCTGGGCTGGGGAAGGGTGCCCTGGGAACACTTTGCAAAGGATCTCAGTGCCTTTGGGAAGAGATGTCTCAGCACCTTTACACCCTGCCATCCAAACTGTGCAAAACCAACTGTTCATCCTCTTGCTGCTTTGCCAGGGATTTAAAAAGCACTCTTCTGATTTTTCTTGGCTCTCTTGGGTTTCCGTTTCCTGAACAGCGCTTTTGAGCTGTCCAGGGTACTTCAACATGTTCTTAAACAGAAGAAGCTGACCCTTGTTCTTACTAAAAAAGCAAAAACAAAAACAAAACCAGAACGATTTTAACTTCAAAAAAGTATTATTTTTCTTTCCAGTCTTCTACTCACTTTTAAACAATTTCTATTCTCAAAGGCATTTGTGTTTTATTCTTTGCTGTATATTAAAACAAACTAAAAAACAAACAAAATAAAATCCCCCAAACTTTCCTAAAACGTAGGTGTTTTGAATTTATGC
This sequence comes from Loris lydekkerianus, assembly GCA_963574355.1. Classification (NCBI taxonomy): domain Eukaryota; kingdom Metazoa; phylum Chordata; class Mammalia; order Primates; family Lorisidae; genus Loris; species Loris lydekkerianus. Next base: position 25,688 of record CAUYPK010125273.1, on the reverse strand, counting down.
CAATGTTTTGTAGTTAGTATGCACTGGTTCAAATTTTAGCATATCCTTCCAAAATCCAGGGGCAAGTGACATCTTTATTTTATTTGACACTCTTCAAGTTTAGGAAGGTCTCATTCCTTTTTATTAAAAGACAGAGCTCAGCATGGCTCTGTGATTAGGTAACTTCTGATATTTTCATTTCCCTTACTGAGCTGCTGCTTCTAGGTTGGATTCATTGTATTTGCCTGCCCCCTTTTTAAAGAGAGATGGACAAAGTCACCCTAGTAGATCAGAGCTCTGAGCTCTGAGTAAGGTCAAAGGTTCTTACATGTAAAAAGATGGATAAAAATAGAGGGAGGGTTGGAATATACAGCTAGGACACTTGTGTTAATAATGTACACCAATAAAGGCCAACATTTTCTCATTTATCTCTGATGGGAAGATTCTGATGGCTTCATAAGATCAAACTCAAACCATATCTGAACAGGGTGATTCTCTGTGTCTGTTACATAAAAAGATATACTGGTCCATGGCAGGAGTGGATGTTTTGAATGATTGGGTGAGAAAAGCTTGTCTGTAATGTGTTATCATGTGAAAACTCCTGTGGCCAGCAAATTTCTGTCTTCCTGTGAGTGGCCAGCCTCATTTCTATTCTTCCAGACACAGGCCCAACATACTTGACTGAGACACAGATGAGGTACAGTGAGTTTCCCAGCATCAGACAACCACTTACTACAATTTCTAAATGTTTCTTTAAAAATAGTTGCTCTAAGGTTTGTGAGTTTTTTTTTTCTTAATTGTAAAAAGACTCCAAAAGATTTGCTGTTTATCTCCAGGTCTCTAATAGCAAGAAGGCATTTTGCTTATATTATTGGTTTGTCTTGAGGGGACTCTGCTTTCAGAGGCTTTAATTAAGAGATGCTTGTTCTAAAGTATTTTTTGATCTGCGTATAGGTTTCTGATGAAAAATAACTCATTTCAGTTAGTAGGAAGCAAAGGTATTATCTGTTTACAGAGAATTTTTATATAGTTTTCTAAAAAATAGAAGAACAAAGATTCTTTTCATTATCAAGTGAGATTTGAGTCTATTATTATGATTGAAAACATTAAGATTATACTTACTATAAGAAATAATCACAGAAGATAAAAATGTATTCATGGTAGAATCTTTCTCATCTGAATTTGAATGTTTGGGAACTCGAATGCATTGACAACATTTGCACCATTTCTTCATCTGTTTTCACTTTGAAAAGTCCCTAAAATATAACACTGTGGGCCTTTGCAGTCACTTTTATCCACACAAATAAAGGATTTTGACATTTAGAGGAAGTAAGTAGTCAATGTTGTGTGCAATTAGTGCCCCACAATTTCAGAGGGGTCTAAATCCAGAACAAAGAATGAAAGAGTGCTCTGATGGTAACAACCTGGCTGATTAAATTCAAGTCTTTATACTAGTTGGGAAATACCACTTCATGAGTCTTTGCATTTTTTAAGCAGAGATGTGACAAGATCCATATTCCATGTGTCCTTAAGAAGGAAAGGGATAAATTTGTTTTATATATTTGATCTCTCCTTTTTTATCTTATTAATATTTTAAAACAAAATAAACAAAAACTCCCATGAATCCATGCAATAACCAAAGTCATATTTCCTTGGCAACAGTAGCCAGTACATTGGAGTTACAAAATATCAGGACAGAAAATTTTAAATACATTAAAAATAAAATGTCACATGGTTCAAGACCATTCTTTAGTGCATGAAAACTGACCTCCCCTCTATAAGTATAGAGTTGTCTTTCTCCTGATTGAATGTAGATGGTAAAGAACAAATTGCAGATTTTAATTCTTTTTAGCACATTCCCCAGCTTCTTATAATTTTTTGCTTTTGAGAGAAGCATGTTATGAATTTAGTTTAGGATCACAAATCTATTCTTTGGGTGAGGTATTTATGTGAAGGTGCTGGTAAATACAAAATTGAATTCAATTAATGGGTCAGGTAAGATGCACTATCTTTTCTATCCTATTTGAAGTAGACCAGATTCAATTAGCATTAAGCTGGATCAGTAAATATCTGCTAAAACTTATGATTGTTTAATAGTAGTGCCTACATATACTTTTAATGTTTTTTTTTTTGTACTAGAAATCTCAGTTATGTGAGAGCTTTATGTTTGCTCTATGAGCTAGAAAGTATATATGATACTACGTGTATAGTATATATTTTCCCCTATACTGGCATGTCCTGGGAAGTCCTTTATTTGTCTGCTATGTTTTGGAAAGCCTCTTGAGAACCATTAGCTTTTATTTCAGTAAATATTGAAGGCCTAAAGGCAAGTCTTAAAAAGAAGAAAGTGATCAGGATGCCTTTTGGGGGAAGGTTTATGTCAGACCTATAGCTTTAGTACACTCCACAAGATGGGGAGCCCTTAAATTTAAGCTGATATGTGATGGGCTCATCTCTAAACTGTGAACAATAACTTTATCATTTGAATGTGTGACTCTTGGAACTGGAAGAGAACTTGGGGATAATAATTCTAACTATTTAATTTGACAGATGTAATCAGGAAACTCATTCAATGGCCCCCTTGATCCTTCCCCTCATAAAGAGACTCATGTTCCCTGGGGATAATAACTGTAGTGGCACTAACCTCTGGTGCCATGTGTACCAATCATCTTTATTAGTATGAGTTGGGGATTCTTGGGGAGGCATCTTCCACCTCCATTGAAATGTTTGGAGGAGCAGGCTTGCGAGTTTATATTGGTCTCTCTTGGAGTCAGTGCAATATTTACCCAATAGATGTGATTAAATTGTCATTGTCTGCTGCCATCTCTGTTAATGTGCATGTTTTGTGAAGAATTGCTCCTGCATAGTTTTAGCTTTCTATTTTAAATGTCACAACCGAGTTAATAAACAGAGAGTTTATGAATGTTTACAGTTCCAGGAACATACAAGGGAATTCTTTATTCTGTTTTAAATTGAAGCTCCATTTAAAAAGAACAAATTTTCTGAAACATTTCTTTTACATCTCTGGCTCAGAATATAATACTTCTAACTTCATTTTCCTTATTACTTAGAAAACTAGAGAAATTTTTCCTTGGAAACACCAGGGGGAAAATACAGTAACCCTAGAGACCTTATCAGGTTTAATGTGTATTTTTGACTGAAAGGACTCCTTCCTTATCCAAGAGATCTCCAGTCATTATAGGGAAATTTGTCTGAGGGGGAGGAGGAACAGAATTAGGCCGGCAGGGGTCCAAGGCCAGGCAAGAACAAGGGTGAGTGTGGAAGGACTGGCTGGAGAAGAGGCCTTAGTATGGACAGCCGCTAGAGGGCGCCGGTGCACCGGCGGAGCTCACCTCCGGGGACCACGATCCGGGCTTCTAAGCTGAGGGATGGGGCAGAGGAACCCTGGAGTTTGCCCAGGTATGAAGTATCGGGTTTCCCAGACGCATTTGACCCTCTAGCCCAGATTGCTTTGCTGCAGCGAGGGGATAAAATGTTCTAGTACCTAATTAGGTTGCTCAGTGTCTGGGCAGCCAGAACTCCGCCTGAGAGGCCCTCTTGGAGTCTGATTGCCCTTTGTTTCTTTACACTTGAGTTCTGCTATCAAAGAACTCTGTATCCAGAAATACCTGCTTTGAATCTTTGGCGTACAGTTTTCAAGCTATAGGCCTTGGGCAGGTCACTTTACCTGAGTGAGTGTTAGCATCTGAAAAATGGAGCAAATAATGATTGTGAACGTGAAGTGTTTAAGTGACTGGCATTTTAACAGGCCGGCAGGTCCTTGTTCCTGCTCCCCTTCTCTGGGTCGTGGTCGCAGCACTTACTCCCTGCTGTCTGGGCCTCTTTCCTGTATCCTCACTCCTTTTACCTCAGCAGAAGGGTCTCATTTACCCATCTGTTGAACAATAATTGGTCACATTATTTATGCCAAAAAGCTATGTGAGGCACGCTGGGGATAAGTGTAAAGTTCCTCTCCTTGAAGTCACAGACTTGAGGGGCAGAGAGGCTGGTGAGGAAAAAAACATGAAAAGCTACAGTGGTGTAAGGAGAGAGACAAAGGAACTATTTGCTTTGTCTGGAAGAACCTGGAAAGTGGTTCTTTACCAGTCCTGCCGCCCTTGGGTATTTTTTCATCTTCTGGTATTTTAAGGAATCATGTTGAAGGAAGGTAATTCTGAGGAAGGAAGAGGTGGGTGGCAGGTCATTCAGCAGGCTCTCAGGTTTATATTTTTTCTAACAGTGCTAATAAAGATTCTTAAATCAACTTGTACCACTCCTCTGTATGTATTAATTTTATTAATATCATAATAAAATAAATGACTTTCTCCATTTAAAGAGGAAAATGACTTTCAAGGAAATGTAACAGAAATATAAAAACCACCCCCAAGAACTCTTACCACTAAATGATGGGTATGAAACAAACTAAATAATAATTCTGTTTTTAAAATATTGAGAGGTGTATTTAATACAAATATCAAATCAAGTGAAATATAGTAAGGGCAATAGATTGGGCAAAAGCAATACTTTATCATTATCATTAAAATGGCCCCCAAAGTTTTTAATTTGTTAGTAGATACTGGAATTATAGGATATCTGATAAGTAGGATACCTATCTTTGTTATCTTTGAAACAGATGATTCGGCAGGTAATTTGGAGACAACAGTTCAGTGACAAAATGGAAAAGTAAAGGAGATTTGCACTGACATTGTACTGCTGCGAAACCAGGGACAGGTACCTTGGAGCATATATGTTAATGTTATCTGGCCAGGTAGACTGCAGAGCTGCTGAGAAGCCATGGTCTGACTTCTTTTGCTTAAAGTCTAGGCTTGACTGGTTGTAAATCATATTGGAGGAAAGTAATGATAGAAGGAAAAAGGTGGAAACAATTTATTTGGGGGGACAGCTAATAATGCTCATCAGATCTACTGGCCTGATTTAATTTTAAAAAGATAGGAAAGTAAACACTTCTTATGGAATCAGAGAATGTGAGAGCTGGGCACACTCCCTCCCATTTTCTAGGTGAGAAAACAGGCCCAGCAAGCTGGTTGGCAGTTGAGCTGTATATGGCAAGGTTAGAGGCTTCTTCAGACGTGGACCTGTGCTCTTCTCCGGCCTTCCCCCATCTCTCCTCTTCACTGTGTGCTTCATGAGGGGAGGACTATCTCTCTCTTGTTCACAACAGAATCCAAAACAGTACCCTAGTAATTACTCAGAAAATTTTGGTTGATTGAATGAACTAGGCGGTTTCTTTCTTTCTTACTATTATCCAGGAAATGTGCCAAGAAATCATTGAGTTGCAATGCAGTTTGATAAAGGCAAATGTTTGTTCAGTTTTATGATGATTAGGGCTCAAGCTTTGAAAGTAAATAGACTTGGTTCTGCCACTCAATGGCTGTTTGGCTTTGGTCAAATTACTAAACCTCTCTGTGCCTTATTTCCTCATTTGTAAAAATGAGGATAAAACTATGTAAGTTGAAGAGGACCTGAGCTATTGTAGATTTATATACTAAGTGTTGGTTTTTCTTACTTTCCCACTTTTGTTCTCTGTTCTTTCTAGGAAGATTTAAAGTGGGGTACAGTACTTTTTAGAAGTAATTTAATTTTAATATAAAATACATGCATATTTATCACACAGAAAATAATAAAATTTAATTATACTATGTGTAAACATAAATGCATATACAATCACTAAAAGTGCGTATTCTGTGAGGTAATATTAGTCCCATTTTATATATAATTTAGTCGGCAACCAGGAAGGAAGAAGAGCCAAAACTAAGTTGCCCCACCCCAGTTCCAAGACGAGGGCACTGTTCTCAAATCCATGCTTCACATGATCTTTGTTTAGGCTCCAACCTTCTAGGTTGAAGTTAGTTTTATGCCTTCTTACAGCCTGGCTGTGTTCTAGTGTCTGTTACATGGGTGTGTGTGGATGTGCCTTCTCCCCTGGAAGTTACAAGCTCTTCTGAGTAGCATCTATGTGGCTCGTCTTGACAAGACTCCGGAGAACCTAGAACCTTTTGGTACATGGGACAATCCCTCTGTCTTCTATGCGCCTGCTAATTCCTTTAGCAAATATCCTGCACCCAGACCAAGCAAGTGTTTAACTTAATCAAAATCTACTCTACACCCTTTCTCATTTGTTCAAAATACAAATCAGTCATTGCTTTCTGCCAGGCCAGAAGCAGACATTTAGTGCATTTGACTTTATGTATCTCCTATCTTTGTCCCCCCAAAATTCTAGATGGCCAGAAAGAGGAACAATTTGAGCAATCTCTCTGATATGAAAGTCCAAAATGTTACAAGTATAAAATATTCTTTCCTGAGAATGCATGTCTGTAAGGCATGGTTCTCAAACTTGAGCACAATCAGAATCCTCTGAGGGTTTGTTAAAACCCAGAACACTGGGCCCCACCTTTGCAGTTTCTAAATGCAGTAGCACCTCCATAGTTGACCACCTCCCTGTACCAACCACCTCCTGAAGTTGTCCTAATTTTAGAGACTGGACATGCACCATGGGTACTTATCAGTATAATAGGCTTGGCCTAGTTCCTTATGTTGACCAGTTTGTTACTGTCTCTGGGGAGGTCAACTTATAGAGATTCTACTATAGTAATAAGTGGGTCTAGGATAGGAGTGATTTCTAGAAAGTTCCCATGTGATGCTGATGCTGTTAGTTTGGAGATAACACTTTGAAAACCAATACCCTACATTTTTACTTAGATAAGCCATGCATTTTCTCTCCTGTGTAGTACAACTGAGAACAGAATAAGTGGTAAAGAGAGGGATTTGGCATTACTTTACCATGTGCCAGGTACCTTGCCCATCACTTACAACATATTGTCCTTTTTGATCCTCACACCTGCCCTGTCAATCAGTTCATGATTATTGCTGAGTCCTTATCATGTATCATGGAATCTGTTGCACTAGACTTGGGGAATATGGAATGAACAAGATAGACCAAATCCTGACCTTCTAGATATATTTTAGGGAGGAGGACATGATTAAGCAAATTCAGTAAGTGTGGTTAGTTTGATCCAAAGACAGTGGAAGACCAGAGAGGTTACGTAGCTTGGCTGTGGTTACATAGCAAGTGAGAGAGGAGACAGAACTTAAAATTTAAAAATCATCTTACACTAAAATGTACAATTCTTACCCTAAAACAAAGTACTTAAATTTTTGGTCTCAGGGATCCTTTATACTCTAAGAAATTGTTGAAGACCCCAAGGAGCTTTATTCATGTGTGTTGAATCTATCTATATTTACTGTACTAGAAGTTAAAAGAAATTTACCCTTTTAGAACTGCTGTTCTAAACCATGCTGCAAAGAGTAATGTTCTCCCTAGACTCTAAACTCTAATTTATTTTGATCAAAAAGGAAAAACTTCTTCCAAACATTTATTTCTTTCAAACACGAAGGCCGTTTTTATGCCTTGGTCTGTATTTCTCATATACGTGATGATTTCCTAAAGAGAATGCTAACCTGGCTTGGCACCTGTAGCACAGTGGTTATGGCGCCAGCCACATACACTGAGGGAGCTGGGTTCGAACCCAGCCCAGGCCAGCTAAACAACAATGACAACTGCAACAAAAAATAGCCAGACATTGTGATAGGAGCCTGTAGTCCCAGCTACTTGGGAAGCTGAGGCAAGAGAATCACTTAAGCCCAAGAGTTTGAGGTTGCAGTGAGCTGTGAGACAATGGCACTCTACCAAGGGCAGCATAGTGAGACTGTCTCAAAAAAAATAAAAAGAAAAGAAAAGGCTAACTTGCTTTAGAATTGTTTTTTAAACCTGTGTATATATATTTATCTACATATATATTATATATATATAAATATATATGTATTTATATATAAATATATATTTAAAATGTGCAGATATTTATCTATATAAATATAAATTCCTTTATATATATAAATAGGAATTTATATTTCTATAAATATAAATATCTACAAATACATATAAATTGGAAAAGCAAAGTTCAAAGTGTCAGTTGTAGACCAAACTAAAGTGTGATGGTTTTATTATGCATTGAAAGATCTCTTTCTTAGCAGAGAGCTTTTTGAAAAACAACAGTTCATAAAAGTTAGTAAGGAGCATTGCATTTGAGTACATGCCACTGCAAGGGAAGCCCAAGGAAGCACTGGAGGGGCTACTTCTGCTGCTTTATTACAGCACGAGAAGTAGATGAATGATTGGACTCGGGTGCTTGAGGCTTTCCTAGAACGTTGGTGGTGGAGTCATGTTTAATCGTGGGTTAATGTCTAAATACTGCCCTTTCCCATCATTTTTATTTGTTATCTAATGGAAATGAGACATCCTAGTAGATATTTTCCTTTGGTGTGTAATGGTCCGTGGCTGTTCAGACAATCTGGCTCTGAACGCTTTTTGGCATCGTAAAGTTTTACTATGTAAAGTCAACTGAATCAGAGCTGATATAACTCAGTGTCATTCTCAATTGGTGATCAATGAATTCAAATCTCCTTTTAATTTTATAGAAGCAGTGAACAAAAGGGGATGCTGCAGTAAGATTAGTGCAGTTATTTTGAGGTAGCAGATCCTTGGATAAGAAGCGAGGAAAGAAGGACTCAGATAATCATCTATTTGGTCCTTTTGACACCAGATTTATGTTACACTGAACAACATTGAAAACTTGAATCCAGATATTTGATGTCACAACTCATCACTAAAACAAACGAATGGGAAAAAGACAAGGCTAGGTGATCATTTGTCCCCTTTGATTAGAGCTGGAATTCACCATGAAGCATCTCTGCCAGCTGACCTTCTGCACGTGGACTCGTTTCTGTGGCCTCTTTGTGCACAGAAAGCACATTTCTGGAGCAGGGAAATTGCAGGAAGATCCAAGCATAAGTGCTTGTACCAAGTTGTACCTCCTTTTTATGTCCCATCAAACGGGAGTCTGTGCTCCGTCCCAGGAGGGCCTCCTCCTGGGAACTCTTATAGCCAAGTGTCTTATGCTGTTTTTAAGTTGTGAGCTTCAGCTTCTTTCCAAGAATTCTCAAGTTCTGACCAATGATCTCGTGTGAACAATATACATTCTCTCTTCCAATGATGAACCCTGTTGGTTTCATAGATTCCCAGGACTGCCTTTAAGAACCTCTTTTCTCTAAAGTAGACACTATCAGGGGGAAATAGCTGGGTCCTCCTGTTTCTTGCCCACCCACCTCTTCTCTCAGAGTGAATGGCCTCAGGGAAGACCAGACCAGCTCTTTCTGAGCCTATGTGTCTGCCCTGTATTTGGCTTGCCAACCAAGCTGAACAGCCCAGAAATAGCCTTGACGCCTCCAGCAGAAATGGTTGAGAGTTATTTTCCGTGGGAGTGGAACAATGGGACCCTGACTACTACCATGGGAACATCATCTTCCCTAAGTTGGGGGAAAGGATAATATTCAATTAGGGAGGCTTAGTGTTTGGTTACTTAGAAACTCCTGCCCCTCTTTGTTTACATGATTAGAAACAATTACATGTATTATTCTCATTTCCTTCCAGTGTTTTATGAATAATTCCAATATTCGGTTATTGTGTTCAATGTGTAAGCTCCTTGTTTTGTGATTTTTTTTCTTTATCCATATATTTTTAACTACTATGAATCTGAAGGAGGTCTGGAATAAAATAAGATTTGGTTAAGGCAAAGTTGAAACCTGCAGCCTACAAAGGTCATTATCAAATGAGATCCAGTAGGGTAGGGGTCAGCTAACTATAGCCCATGGGCCAATTCCAGCCAGCAGACTTTTTTGTAAGTAAAGTTGTATAGGAACTCAGTCACACCTGGTATTGCATATAGGTTCTTTCACACTTCGGTGGCAGAGGTGAACAGTTTCAACAGAGATCGTATGACCTGCAAAGCCTACTCTCTGGCTCTTGATAGAAAAAAGATCGCCAGCCTCTGCACTGGGGGCGTATTTTTATTATATTTGTCCATTTCCAGATGGGAAACTTATGTAGGTTTCAAAAACCCAAGAAGACATTGGACCATGGGCCAAACAGCTACGTGGTAAAACTTTGTTGCTATTCATTGTGAGGATCCTGTGCACAGGATGTAGGTGTCCTGAATGATTGTATATTTCTAGATGGACGATTTAAGGTGTTGGTTATATTTCTCCATTTATAAAATCAAGGTCTCTTATTTAGTCTCTAAGGCTCCTTCTTGCATAGACATTCTACATAATATTAACAAAAGAGGAGGTCAGGCAAACAGAATCACCCTTGGTGCCTCTGTGCTCCAGTGTGCCAAAGTGACAGTCACAGTCTCTTGAGTCACCATCAGTCAAATTCACTTAGCATCAGCTGGAATTATTAGGCAGATATAAAAAGCATGACTAGCTGCTATCATGGTGTTATCAAGTGTCTTACCTGGACAGAAACAAGATTTAAGAGTTGAGAGCATCAGACTTATGCTGGACACTTGTTCTGAGTTGGTTTATGGAGATAGGGTTGAAAACACATTATTTTTTGTGCGCAGCAGCTCTTGCCCTTGTTTTTAAATGTGTGGGTGCAATCTTGGGCATGTTGCAGATGTGCAGTGCTAGGGTTAACAGTACCCTCGAGTCATGTACTGTGAGTGCCCGAGGTTCCTTCACTCAAGCACCAAAGTCATATGTGGACATCACACTTCCACTAGTTTCCCAAATTATTGTTCCCGGAGGTGGAGAGATATGGATGGATTTCTTGGTAGTGGATGGAGGGGAGAGGTGATGGCGATCACCTGGCTTTTACTGTCCATCACTCCCAGGGGAGAAATATGAGACTTGTCTCCCTGGGAGAAAGGCGTGGGCTTTGTGGTGTGATTTGGGTAGCTGACTCCCAATTCAAAGCATATGCTCTGCCTCACTGTAGAAACTGGAGTTCTCACTGCCCCCTTACCTAAGGAGCTAGTCGGGATTTCCATCTGCTCAGCTCTACAGATTTGACCATGGGGTTATCATTTATTAATTCAGACATTTGGGAGGGAGACAGGCTGGCTCTGCTGAGAGGCGAGCAGAGCCCCGCTTCAGCCCCCGCACAGAGTCCCAGGCTGCACCCAGGGTCTTCTCAGGCACTCCAGCCTGAGGAGTGCTGGGGTTTGGATGGAGCAGCGCTGCCTGGCTCTCATCCCTGGTAAGTGAGTTACTCACTGTGGCAGGAAGGACAGCTGAGAAGAGGCAGGCTGTGAGTATTCAGGGCTCAGGAGGGAGGACGCTGCTCACAAGCTCTTGGCTTCCACGTGTGGGACCCAAACCATTTTTTTTTTTTTTTTTTTTCCATTTGGGAAGAGAAGAGGAGAGGAATCGGCTGGGGCTGACACCAGTGTGATGTGGTTTGTGCCGTGTTCTGACTCTTGCATCTTTAAGCTCCAACTTAGAACTGGTTTACTTTGATTTAGAGAGTGATGGTGGTGGTGAGAATATGCTTGATGAAGGGCCACAGCTGACATAGGTGGTAGGGCTGCAAAGCACAGACAGGCAGATGGTCAGTGGACACAAAGCTATGTTGCGTGCATAGATTTTTGTCCTCCTGGTCCAAGGACAGCACAGCATTTGTTCCTGTCTAGGCTTTTTGTTTTGAGAACTTCTGATTTGTATTCAAAGTTTTGAAAACTATTAGTCAAAAAAAAAAAAAAAAAAAGCAGAGAGTTTGCCTTTTGTTTTGATCTACTAATCAAAAACATAAGTTTGGCTAATGTTACACTTCAATAAAATGACAACATTGAGTCAAGTGAGAGCATTATGGCAAATTTTCCCAAAGGCTGAGTTTCCTATTGGCTGCTTTATCATTCCATTTTTAAAAACAAATGGGCAAATCACATGATTGTAAATCTTTCCTTATTTCTTTATATATATATATGTGTATGTGTATATATGTGTGTGTATATATATATATATATATCTTTGTATGCCCCAATAATGTATACATTTATCTTTATTTGTCAAATTCATTTTTATGTGTATTATGTGACATATTAATGCAATACTGTACCTACTACTTTGAATCAAAGTTATTTACATTTTTGATCTAAAATAACAGCTTTATGAGAACTTCTACCACTTCATGGAGGGCTTAGATGACTTCCTGTGTAATTAAGATAAAGTCTTGAAGTGGAAGAGTCTTGTAAGCCATAGGACCATTTCTACAGCTTATAAATGAAAATGCTAAAATTTGTTCCTACGAAATGGGCTGTAATTTAAAACTTTAATTCTTACTTGCCTTATTTGTAAATGTTGATGCTGGCATTGAGAACCTCAGAGTTTTTCCTATTTTCTTGTTTCACAACTCCTGAGGAACATGGAAAAGAAAAGGTAATAAAGGAAAATCTTTTCAAGATAAAACATGATTCATAAAGGTGACAGCCGTGCCATATGTGAACAGTGATTAACAGCTACAGAGTCTGCAAATGGCTTCTTAAAAATAAAGTGATAAAGCAGATTTTCCCATTATTTCGTGTTTCAGTGCTTGCTCAAGTGCGTCAGCCTGATTTTTCTACGCTTTATTTTATTCCGTAGCAATAGAATCACTCTTCATGTCCCGGCAGTGCTATATTGAGGGTTGCTTAAATATTTCACATGCATCCCTGGCTATTCTTTCAGCAATATTTTCAATTTCATGACAATGATGTGGCATATTAAAACCATAACCTCTTCTAAAGCTGCTCATTTTATTCCTGTAGAGCGAGTTTGGGTGGGCAGACGTTAAAGCATTCTCGAGGCTTGCCATTTGGAACTGGTTTATTTTAATTTAGAGAGCCACGGTGGTGGTGAGAATGTGCTTAATGAAGTGTCACAAGTTTAAATGACCTTCCCCAGCAGACACAGGCTACAGGGCTGGTGGGCATAGACAGACAGACAGAGATAAGGGAAGAAAGTCTCCACTTCAAAATTTAGTTGTTTAGAGAGTGCATTTTCATGAACTTCAGTTGCCTTTGATACACTGACCAATCACTCTTCCCGGATAGTAAGCACCTGGCGATTTAATTGCTTGGCTTCTCCTCAGGGAATGGGGTGATAGTTTTAAGATCTCGTTTAGGTCACAGTACCCTTAGGGAATCTGCTATGGACTCTCTTACCTAAACATCAAATATGCAGTCTGCATCCAGTTCCAGGGGTGCACGGGCCTGCCTTAAGCATAGAACATCTTCTTTTCCTATGAGGAATGTTTTCCTTGTTTCATTAATAGACACATTCTCCACGACAAACTTTTGAAAAAATATGTATGCTAACATTCACAACCTAGTGGCATCACTATTAGCAAAGGAGACAGCAGGGCTAGGGATGTCTTTTTAAGGGTTAGCATTATTAAGGCTTAGCATTTGCCAAGGTCTGGGCATCCAACCTTCCTGTGTTGCTTGGGGCATACTCTGAGTTGAGCATATGGGTCCTCAGGGGTGGGCAGAGGATGGGGAGCACCTTAGGGAGTTGGCAGTATGGCAGTTATGGCTGCATGCCAATGAGTGTCCTCAAAGGCACTCCCCTGGCCACCACCCTGTGGAGCCTCTGAGCCCTGATTCCCTGATGGGCTGCCCAGGAAACTGGTGGACTGAGCATGTCATGTGATACCTTGGCACTAATAAGAAGAGAAGATCTCCCACTGCAACTCCTGGTGGAGGGCCAGTGGCGCCCCAGGCTTTTGCTCAAGCACCCTCCAGAGCTCCACACCCTGAGCCGAAATGCAGCTTTTTGGGGGCTGAGGATCGGTGGTACTGTACTCTCAGGAGATGGTGGGTGCCGACCAGTGAAGCACCACCTTGACATTGAAAGTGGTTCACACACAGCTGCCTGCAGGTGCATCAACGAGCCTGGAACACAGTGCACTGTAAGGCATCAGGAACTATTTTGGAAATAGAGAACAAGTATAAAAATGGAAGAGCCAGAAGCACAAGGGTAAGACTTGTCCTCCATTCCATCCTTTCCCCTTTTTTCCATCCTCCCTCCTCTTCTTTCCATCCTTTTTTCTACTCTTTTTTCCTGTTTCTTCCATTTTTCTCTTCTTCCATCCTTTCCTTCCTCATTTTCTCTTATTATTACTTTTTTTCCCCTTCCATCCATTCTTTTCTTCTTTACCTCCTTACTTCAATTCAACAGACACTCTCAGCTGTCTACTGGGTACTGTTTGTTCTTAGCGTGCATGGAATTTTAATTCTCTCTCTTTCACAACAAGTCTACCTTCACATTACCGAGGGAAACTTTTGTCCTGTGTTAACGTTTCCTCAATTCCTTCTTCTTTCCCTGCCTGTCCTAATCAAGTAATCAGCTAGCATATATTGAATACCTACCATGTACCATTTACTGCCTTAAAGAGAAGAGAGAAAATGATGAACTTCACTCTATGGGAAGTCAATAATATTTAGGAATGAAGTAAACATATGTAAAAAGCCAAATAATAGTGTCATAGTAACATGATGTAAGCAAGAACATGAGATGCTGCATGACAGTGTGAACATTATTGTTAGATGAGTAGAACACAGACCATTCTGAGTTCTGAGAATGGGACGACATTTTATGGGGCAAATAGATTTGGGAAGGTTTTTATAGAGAAGGACTATAAACTAGGTTTACAAATAGAATTTTAATATTCAGGGGGAGAGAAAATTGTAATTTAGGAACTGTTGTCAGTAAGCATTCAGTGTGGGATTGGTCTTTATTTTTGTTACCTTCATTTTCTTTTTTTCCTTTTTTTTTTTTTTTTAATTAAACCATAGCTGTGTGCATTAATGCAATCATGGGCTCCATGCACTGGTTTTATATACAGTTTGACACATTTTCATCACACTAGTTAACATAGCCTTCCTGGCATTTTCTTAGTTATTGTGTTAAGACATTTATATTCTACATTTAGTAAGTTTCCCAGGGGAACCTGCTTTCCTCTCCCAGGGCTCCTTCAACATCTCTTTCCCTTCTGGGCACTGCCATCTCCTCTTTGGTTTTCCCCAAATGCCATTTCTCTTCAGCTGGTGATGGGCTAGGGGTGTCATCTAGTCCATCTCAGCCCATGCCTCCATCAGTCAATCAATCACTTCATGTCGCAGGTAAAAAACTACTTGCAATGGAAGGTTAAGTTGAAGAGAGAGAGTTGAAATGTGATTTCCGGCTTGATGGTTGAAATTCCAACATTTAAATTTTGTCAGATCTTGAGTAAGCCAAAACATTCTTGAGCTAATGGTCTGATGTGCTGGAATCTCAGAGAGTCTGAAGTCAAGGGCTTGGGTTGGAATTCCTAGTTGGACTCGTCCAATATGATTGAGTCCTATCCAGGATTGACACCTAGTCTGCCATCAGATTTTTGTTTTCTTTTTACTGCAGCAGCTCAGGGCTGAAAGGATCTCGCAGGTTATCTTGCCTTTTACGTTTTCCAACTCTTTAGGCCAGGAAAAATCTGTTTCTTTGCTCTTTGATATGTACATTTAACTTGTGTTCTTGGACATTTTCATAGGAAATGTGTGGTATAAACAGAAATTGATTTAAATTATGTTTTTTAAATATCCCTAACACCTAAAATAAGGTATATTTTATTTATATTTCTGAGAAGCCCTGATCCTAGCCTTATGTCTGAGTCTTTTATGGAAGTGACTTGAATAAAATCCAGCTGAGACACTGTGTTGTCAGCCTAGCCATGGAAGTTAAAGATTCTACGTTTATTCCCTCTGAAGCCTGCATTTCTCTGCGACCTATCTGATCCTTCTGGTGGCTTAGCCTCATCGGCAGCAATGCTTGGGAGATATAGATGGTTGGGATCCCCTATGCTTGTGGCTTTTGATTTTTGCCCTTAAGTAAAGAAAATATTTCTTTTATCAAATATTCTTATTGGTACATTTTCAATGGTTAATGCAAAGCTCACACTCTGACATCATGCTATATGTCAGAAATACATGTTTGGGGTGGGTATGTTACGGGTGTGCCTGTGTTTGAGGGGTTAGAATGAAGGATTCCTTTTCCATTAAAGGACAGCAGGTGATTGTTAGAGTTTTCCTTCCCTTCATTATCAGGTGAAATCTGGTTGAAATCATTATCTTCTAGCAGGAAGGAAGGGAGATGATGTGCCTGCTGGTAAATATAAACGTCATAGTAAGTTAGCCAAGAATGGTATTGTCAAAAGGCAACTTTGAGACTGTTTTATTCAACTTCCTATGTTATAAATAAGAGGAACCTAAGCCCAGAGATGTGCAGTAATTTGAGCCAAAGTGATACAGCAGATTAAAGATAAGCCAAGATCAGAGTATAGGTTCTTTGACTCCTGGAAATAATTAGATGGAAAGAATCTCTGTACCCTATTATGAAAATATGTTAGACAAAGAATGCAATGATAAATAATTTAAATATTTAAGCAACAGAATAAATCAGTTTTGTTCTATATTGGGAGAGATTTAACAGAATTTTGAAGACAAGTTTTCAAACTAGGAGATAAAATTGTTTTTAAAAATACAGAGAGCTTTTATAAAAATATATAGCATGTGTTTTAAAATATTCTTGGTTAAAAAAAGTCAGATTTGTTGCATACTATATTCTCATAGCATGATGTAATGATGTTGGAGATGTTCACTTGCTCAAAAGCTATCATTAACTGTTTTGTGAATGACAGAAGCCAAAAACAAAATATATTAAAGGACAATAGAAGTAGATTCCTCTTCATATGCCATGGAACGCAATCAAAACTGTAATTAGACTGGATTTCCTATTCCCAGATGTCAATGTGAGACTAAAATAGCTTGTGGATTTAAAACATTTTAAGAAAAAAAAAAAAAGGAAAAAGGAAAGAAAATGGAAATAATCTGGACATTGAGGAAAGAAAAATCAGGTGATCACAGTCATAATTTCTAGCACAAGTTTGACTGTGCCTTCTCCTCCTTAGCTGACCATGGCCATCACCTCAGTCACTAGGAAATTCAGGATTATTGGTCCTAGCCCCTTTCAGGAGCAGGATCTTGGGGAGATGTACAGACAGAGAGAAGGAAGGGGTTGGCCCTAGGGCCATTTCCTCTGCCAAGGCTCCAGGGAAGGCTCTGAGAGGGTGCACTATTCCCAGCTGCAGGAGATCCCCAGGGCATTCCCGCTTGAGGCTATTGAAGAAGGGCATGCTTTGCAGAGTTGCAGACTCACCTTCCCCTGTCTCTCCCCATAGCAGCCGCTCCCTATAGCAGCCTCTCCCCATAGCAGCCTCTCCCCATAGCAGCCTCTCCCCATAGCAGCCTCTCCTCAATAGCAGCCTCTCCCCATAGCAGCCTCTCCCCATAGCAGCCTCTTCTCATAGCAGCCTCTCCCATGGCAGCCTTTCCCCATAACAGGCTCTCCCCATAGCAGCCTCTCCCCATAGCAGCCACTCCCCATAGCAGCCTCTCCCCATAGCAGCCCCTCCCCACAGCAGTCCCTCCCCATAGGAGCCCCTCCCCATAGCAGCCTCTTCCCTTGGCAGTCCCTCCCCATAGCAGCCCCTCCCCATAGCAGCCTGGCTCCCCTTTAAGAGCCCTCAAGACAGGATGGCATTCTCCACTCCAGGTCAGAGTACAGCAGGATGAGTTTATAGGCAATGGCTTAGCTTCAACTCAGCCTTTTTCTTTATTTCCACCTCCAAGAGCTACATACCACTGGCATCAACCCAAATATTTATTTATCACCTATATTGGTTGCGTTATTAGAAGCAGTATTACCTAGCACAGGCTCTGGAGCTGGGATACTTGGGTTCAAATGCAGGACACAACTACAAGAGGGACCCTACCTAAAAAAATGCAAACACTGTGACCTGGTTGTTTGTATCCTCACATTAATCTGAAAACAAAAAATAAAACAAACAGATACTGGCTCCACTGTCTGCAGCTGTGTGATCTTTGCCAAGTTGATTCAACCTCTTTATGCCCCAGTGCCATTATTTGCCAATATAGAATAATAATAATAATAATTCCCAACTCTTAGGTTGTTATAAGGTTATTAAATGAGAACCTCTGTTGAGAATTCTAATGATGAAAAGAAAATGAAAAGGGTCTGAAAATAGTTTGAAGATTGCCTGGCCCAGAATAATTGTTCTCAATTGTTGGCAATTATTATATTATTTTAATCTATATAGACACTAAGCAAGAGCATAATAATACTAAGAAGTACAAAATACCATCCTTACCTTGGAAGAATTATGGTCTAGTTTGGATAGCTGAACATTTTTCAGTTTTGAAGAAAGAAGCTGGTATTGTGCTTTGATATCTAGCAAAGGATGCCTTGTGATGCTGATATCTGAAGAGACAGTACCATTCTTCCCTGCTACTGTTTGTAAGGTGTGGATGGAGCAGAGGTTCTGTTTCCCAGTAAAGGGTAAAGTACCTAGTCAATCTAATGTTTTCCAGATCCTGTGTCTGAAACCTGTGTGAAAAGTATTCCAGATAATACTTCATCCCCCTTGAGAAATCCTGCCTGGGTTTCATTTACCCCTACAAAGGAAAAGCTTTTGGCTATTCAGGCATAATTCTATGTAATTACCTAAATAAATATAATATACATGAATTTTTAAATATGTTATTATTGGGACCCTGTTTTTAGTTCTTGGCCCTTTAGCAACCCAGGATAATGTAGAGAAGAGATCAGCCTGGCTAGCAGAATCTTGTATTAGTTACCTGATGTCATGATGTGAAGACAGATGCTGTGGGAACTAGATTTGGGATATTTCTTCTATTACTGCATGATCCCAATGTTCCCATTTTAGTTCTTTTCCCAACTCAATGACAATCAAGGGCAGAGTCTGAGGAAGGACTTCCCTCCATTGCTGTCTGTATTCTAATGTCTATATTTGTCCAGGAGCATCACCCCTTGGTGGCTTTCACAGCCATGTCTATACGCTGGGCTCAGGTTCTGCCTGTTCATGCCCAGCAGTACCTGTGGCAGAGGTCAGCACACTGGGGCAGAGAGTCAAATCTAGCCTACCACCTGATTTTAGGTGGGAGACTATCACTTGTTTTGTAAAGAAAGCCTTACTGAAACGTATGAGTGGAGACTCGTGACTTTATATATTGCTGATGGCTTTTCATGCTACAATGGCAGAATTGGATGGTTGTGACAGAGATCCACAAAGCCAAAAAAAATGTGTTTTCCTTCATAGTAAAAGTTTGCTGATCGTTGACCTAAAGATTGGATATGCTGATCTCATAAGGGTGAGGGAGAAATATTCCCAAGGTAATATAAGAGGCAGAAATCACTGAGGTTCTGTAGATAGAACCTTGGAAATTCAGGATATGGAGGGATGAGATGAGAGTAATAAAGTTGCCTGTAGAACAAGGGGGATGAAGTATTAACTGGAATATTTTTGACACAGGTTCCTATCGCTTAAGCTGTAGTATGTAGTACCTCCTCTAATTCCAATTGAAATTGCTCCTAATAAAATGCCTTATTTATCTCAAAACAAAAGGAATATAATTTAATGTGTTTCTTTGAGATGAGGCCTTCTCTCCCATAGCCGTGCCATGATGGCTGGTTACAATTTCAAAGCAAAACTCTATTTTGGGATTTGACCTTGCATTTTTAAGCATTGATTCTTAACTAGGTGATTAGGTTTCTCTTCCCCAGTTACCAGAGCCCCCTCACTCCTTTGCAGGTATTGGGTTTTTCTGGACCACCAGCTATGTGTGAAATGTCCCAAAGGAACCCACACCATGGCAAGTGGTTTGCCATTCCCCCTTCCCTCGTTAACCGGACCACAAGGAAGACTATTAGCAAAGGTGTTTGAAATCCAGCCTTTTTGACTAATCAATCTTGCATAAAAGTTCAGGAGCTACTTTTTTTCCATGAGTAGCTAATCCTGTCTGTACTGATCCATACCCTGTGACAATGCGTTTGAAATCCAGCCTTTTTGACCAATCAATCTTGCATAAAAGTTCAGGAGCTACTTTTTTTCCATGAGTAGCTAATCCTGTCTGTACTGATCCATGCCCTGTGACAATGCATTTCTGTGACTTTGAGCACCCCCTTTTCTAGAACACAAAGAGGCCTCTGTGAGCCGGATCCCTGGGACACTGTACTCAGCAGGTTATTCACCCTGGCTCAGGACTGCCTCCATCCATTCAGGGTGACATTGCTAATTTGCACAAAGGTGCCCTGTGGGCTAGCAGCAGTCCCATTCCTTCCTCTCTCTGAGCTTCAGTTTCACTAGCTAGGGAAAACAGAGGTAGATGACTTCCAAGACATCTTCTAGCTCTTTGATTTGAAGGCCTTGGGAGGCAGTCTGTGTGGGTTGGAGAGCAGTTCTCTTCATGCTCTGTGGTGCTCCCCTGCCTGGGGTGTCTTTGAAGCCAGCAGGAAAAGCCATGTGCCAGGAAATCCACAGGGCTTTGAAAGAAAGGAGCTCCTGAGTTGCTTTAAGGACAGGCTCCTGAAAACTGGAGAGAACTGTGGAAGGCAGAGAGTATGTCAGACCAAAGGCAAGTGTCACTACATCTGGCCTCATTTTGTGTTGGAACAGTGAAGAGGGGCCATAGTCCCTCTGGCTTCATGCACCGGGAAGACAGCGACATGTGTCTAAGTGTCATGTGTGGACAATCCTTTTTTCCCTGACCAGGCCATCACTGGGCTTATACTTGGCCTCCAAAAATAGAGACCTGGACACAAGAATGTCTAGACACCTGGGTTGAGCAAAGGAACAATATAACTGAGGAAGGTCAATGAAGCCCCCTGTGGGTTATTTATTATGTATGCAGTGGTAAGGCTCACCTTGCTGAAGCCAAAGGACCTTTTAAGGGACGAGGCCACAGGTGTGAGTATCTTTGAGCTCTTGCCAAACTCAAGGTCTGAGTCCCTAAGTGTTTGGTAGATTTCTTTTAAATACTGCATTTTGTCTCCAGCCCTTCCTTTGTTGAGCTTTAATCAGTGCTCAGTTACTTGTAGCTATGTGAAGATGTGCTGGTACGTGCTTTCTTCTTATCTCATGTAATTTAAACTGCACACCTGCTACCAGGTTAGGTGTGGCTGTTCTGTCTGCATTTGGCTAGAGGAAACTGAGGCTCACTGGAGGTAGATAACCTACCCAAGGCCAAAGAGCTCTAAAGTTTTATACCTGAGATTCAAATCCAGATCCTCTACCCAGATTACAGCACTTTCCAGGGCTATCCCTGTACCTCCCATTATTGCCTCCAATGCACTTAATTTAATCACCAATACAATGAGACTATGGCCAAAGAGAGTACTTCTCTGTATTCAGAGATAACATAACCCAGGGGTTCTCAGTCTTAGCACTGTTAGTCTCACCCAGCACTAGACAATAGTTTGTTGTGGGAGCCTCTCCTGTGCATTGCAAGAAGCTTAACAGCATCTTGGCCTTTACCCAGTTGGTGTCTATAGAAGCCCTCTCACCTTCCCCCAACTCAGTTGTAACAACCCAGAATACTTCCAGCTTTGCAAAATGTCCCTGGTAAAGTGAGAATCTGTCCCTTATCCAATGTGAACTTGACTTTAAAGAAAAAAAATCTCTGCATATATAATTGTCTTCCTTTCCCCCTCTTTTTGCATCCAAATTCTGACTTGGGATCAACTTCCTGCCTGGCTAGCATCCTGGAGTGTGTCGCTGGAACCCCTTGCCTTCCTGGCACCTCCCCAAATTTCTCAGACACCCTCTTTGAGCCTGGAGCCTTCTAGGGAAAATATTAAGAATCAACTAGCTATGAAAACAGTGTGCTCTTCCCGGTGCTAAGTGCCTCTGCTCAAGCAGTAAAATGCTTCAGTGGCATGAACATATGGCCTCAACATGGCCTCTGAAAACCATGCTGGGTGTTTAACAAGCATGGAGGGAAGAAGGACAGGCTGTGCTGAGCTCCAATAGAATAGAACCTCATCTCCTCCAGAAGCAGAAATTCCTCAGGGATCTTGACTCCACATCCATGTAGGCCAAGGTGTTTTGGGGAAGAGGGCTGGTGCTTTGAAGCTATTACATTTTGTTCCTTTAATGAAACACCCAGCAGACCCAGACATCTTCCACTGAGAGAGATCTAGAGCATCCACGTGGCACCAACCCTTACCTGGGACTCCCGGCAGGCATCTTGCTGATACAAACCTCCTATTAGGTAAGAGGACGTGGGCAGCTCAGCAGGCTCCACTGCATTCTGTGTGCACAGCTTCCTGAGGGTGGGGCCCATTGCTTTGAGAGTTCTTGGTCAGTAAACAGTCTGGAGTATTGGGCAGAGACCAGGTGTCTGGGCCGCTACTAATTTAATAATCCCAGGATGCAAAAGTCTAGAAAGGGCATTGGCATATTTTGCTGGAAAAGTGAATTGCCTGTGAGTTTATAGAATGATACCTAGAGTGAGATGTCTCCTTCTTGGGTGATGTGATCAAAACTGACAATGGGTATTTTTATGGTATTTTTTAAAAGAACATAAATTTTTGGAGCTAAATAAAATCACCTGGAAAAATTTTTAGAAGTTACATTCAGTGAGCTGTTTGTGAATGAATTTATAGGCATGACCTGGACTGCAGCTGGCAGTGTGAGGTGTACACATCTCTTGCACATTCATGTCCATGTACACAAATGCACACGGGCTCTCTTATCTCCAGTGCTTTAGGCTGAATGAGCATATTTAAATTCTAGCTCGGTTACTTCCTGCACATAAAGTGTTTATGAATTACTTAAGGTCTCTGGGCCTGTTTCCTTGCCCCTAAATAGGTATAATACCTACAGCATGGCATTGTTGTGAAAGTTAGAGATAACATATTAGACGTTTGAAGCATAGAAGGCACTTGATAAATAGCATTATTATTATTATCATTACAATATCCACGTAAGGCCTGAAGAGCCTTAAGAAAACCAGATATCAAGTCTGTGCTAGAGCTGATTTTTCTTAGATTACTCTTCAGTAGTTAGATTGTTATGCCTGGTATTTATTCCATTTCAGTCTTGGGATTAGTGTAGATGTTTTTCATTTTGATATGCTTCCATTCAATCCTCATCCAATAAAGAGTAATAAGTCATTCCAAGAATCTAAATTATTCCCATTTAACATTTCCATGGGCTCCATCTTTTCATTTTTTTTCCACAAACATTTATTAAGCACCTCCTGTTTGCCAGACACTAATCTAGGGGCTGGAGCACTAGCTGTGAAAACAGAGATGACACCCCCTGCTTTCTTGGAGTTTACCTGCTCAATATACCTCAGCTCTGTCTCCAGGAAAGAAGTGTGCCTTTCAACATTGGAGGTGTTTTTGTGAATACTCTGTGCTGAGTGCTTAGAGAAGCAACAGAAACACTGGAAGACAGGAATGATAGTGGGTGTGTTGGGGAACTGACATGAGCAATTGACTGTAAGACAGCAAATATAAAATCTTGACAGGTGTCATGGAAATTCAAAAGTGGGTTTAGAATAAATTTATGGATGACTAATTCATTAAGGCTTATTAAGGAAAGTTGATAGCATAGAGCCTATAACATATGTGAATGTTTGAATGAATGAACTGCTGAATGAAGGAAAGGGCTGCCCTGTATGACCATACAGGTTTCAGGCATAGTGTTTTAATTGTTCAGAGAGTTTGCATGCAGCCTGCATGGCCGTGCACAGGAGTGCTGCCAAGTACTTCACACACAAGGTTTCATTTCATCCTTCAGGTGCTTCACTACTTAAATGGTGTTTTTCCCATTTTTCAGGTATGGAATTTGGGACTCAGGCTTTTATCTGTCCAGGTTCAATAAAGTGAGTCCATCAGAGGGACTCAGTTGGAATGCA
Source organism: Loris lydekkerianus (assembly GCA_963574355.1). Lineage (NCBI taxonomy): Eukaryota > Metazoa > Chordata > Mammalia > Primates > Lorisidae > Loris > Loris lydekkerianus. Next base: position 2,040 of record CAUYPK010125273.1, on the reverse strand, counting down.
CATGCATGTGACCCCAGAGTTCCTAGTTGGAGAACAGGAGAAAACAATTCCTAGCTTTATGGTTTGAACCTTTGTCTTGTCTTTGAACCAAATGATTAGGTCTCTGGGGTCAACAAGAAGCAAAGACACTGAAATGATTGCTATTCCTGATTCTGGGCTTCAGATCCTAAACTCTGCAAGGCCCTTACCCTTTTTTCTCTTACTTGAACAACATCATACTCTGAGATCTTCTTCCTCCTCTCCTCAAGAGAAGACAGGATCAAAGATCCCAGGAAAACCTAGCAGGTGGAGAGGTGCTGGGCACCCCATATGCATTATTAATAAAAAATAAAAGGTATTAGCCCTGAACCAGCAGAAGTTAACTGTTGTAGCCTAGGGCCAGCTTCTCCAGGAGGGAATTAAGCCAGCTTTGACGTGCTGTTTCTTTTAGAACTCATTTTTAGTATCTCCCCATCCCTGAATCAGCAGCAAATGAGACAGTACAATGTCAGGGTGGTGTGTCTTCAAGTCTAGTTGATTGTGAAGTAACGAGTGCTGTTCACTGCCCCTCGAGGCCTGGGCATGTCACACCCCTGTGTGACCTTGGAAATTCAGTCGCTTCTCAATGCTCCTTGCTCATCAAGGCAGTTTATTTTTCAATCAACTTTTAAATACAACAGCTCAGTCCAGAGAACTACAAAAGGTGAAGGAAGGATTCATGCCAGGAGAAATATATCAATGAATACAATTTTGAAGTTTCAGGCAATAGAGGATCTTGAGTTATATGACTTCGGAAGAGAAATGTAGCATATTTGATTTGGAAACATCTTGCTTCGTATGCTGTAAAATTCTCCAAAACTTCAGAGCCAATACTAGACATATACTACTACATGACCTATTTACAGGTGTAAATAGACTTTACACTTTCTGTGCTATTCATCTTTTTTAAAGAAATGGGGAAAAAGTGAGGAAGAGATTTGTATTTCTGAGTTATATTCTTGATTTCCCCCCAGGGATCCTGAGAGAAAGAAATCATTACCTCAATTTTACTGATGAGGAAACTGAGGTCTTCAGAAATCATGTGGCCCAAGGTGGTGTGTCTAAGTTTTTCATCTCTGGACTGACTGCATAGCCATGCTTTTTCTACAATTTATATATTTTGACAGTCAGTGAAGGACCTCCTTTCTTGAATAAAGGAGGAAGAAGTTCTATGTTAATAATAGTGTTATCTGCTGCAGATAAATAATAATGATAACAATAAGTATTTCAGGCTGGGTGTGGTGACTCATGCCTATAATCCTACCACTCTGGGAGGCCGAGGCAGGTGGATTGCCTGAGCTTAGAGGTTCGAGACCAGCCTGAGCCAGAGTGAGACCCCGTCTCTACAAAAAAAAGCTAGCTGGGCATTGTGATGGGCGCCTGTAGTCCCTGCTACTTGAGAGGCTGAGGCAAGAGAATTGCTTAAGACCAAGAGTTGGAGGTTGCTGTGAGCTGTCATGCCATGGCATTCTACCGAGGGCCACAAAGTGAGACTCTGTCTCAAAATAATAAATAAATAAATAAAAGAACAAACAATAAGTATTTCATAAGTAATTACTCTGTGTCAGTCATTGTGCTTCATGTTATAGTTTCGTTCCACTTCAATGAGGAACATACTATTTTGATCCCTATTCTGTTATTTTTTTATTAAGTCATTTGTACATAAATCATAAATACATTTATGCCATTATGGGATTTGATGTGTTGATTATTTGTACAAATTGGTGTGCTTACATCCTAGTAATCAACATAGCTTTCACCTCATTTACCCAATTACAGCATTAAGACATTTGTGTTTTACACCTGATAGATCCAACTTGTACTTGCAATGTGCTCCATAGGTGTGGTCCCCCTACTAACTCTCCCTCTATCAACCCATACCCCTCCCCTTCCCTCCTTCATCCTAGGCTATAGTTGTGTTTCATTTTTCATATGCAAGTGTGAGTGATTATAAATTGGTTTCACAGTAGTACTGAGTACATTGGATATTTTTTTTCCATTCCTGAGATACTTTACTAAGAA